>JADLZL010006419.1:0-57799 GCA_015844335.1 Chrysopogon serrulatus
TTTACAATTATATTGTTATTATTTTGAATGCGTATTGTTCGCTACTTGTTTATGTAGACGCGCACCTATAATTTATATAATTTAGAGCACTATATATAAATATACTATATAACACTATTTATATATTATACATGTCTATAGGTCCATAATATAATATTTACACATATCCATCACGGATAAAGTATTTATAACTTAATTATTCTCCGCCACTCAAGCATCGTACAAATGATCATCTTGGTTTGATTTCATTGGCTCCTTAAGGTTGAAGTAGTACTCGCCGGCGGGATTCAGGACTTGGTCGTTAAGAAATCCCGCGATTGTCTCCCCGAATTCCTTTTAGGCGGACCTCATCCAACACCTTCTCGCCTCAACCACGTCTCCTTTAATAGACATTAAAGAAAAAAGTTAGAGGTATGAATAAGATTTATTAAATAGCAACAAATAAATAAAATAAACTTATTATATATACATGTTACATACTTTTAGGTGCTCAAGATTTGTTCTTTTTTCATAGACCGTCGAAAACTCGCATACATAGTAGCCACACAAATTTTTGCCCGTTGTTCCGCCAGAACCCATGAAGTAGGATAGGCTTTGAAAGTGACGCTTTCAAATCTGGACGGTGTTTCTCGCACGAACCAAGCCCAAACCCTAGCAATAAAACGATCATTATTAATTATCTATTACCGAGTTAAAGAGCTGAAATTAATATTTAGAGACTGAAGTTACCCTTGGATAATATCTATCATTTCTTGGTAATCTTCCCGTGGTTTTCTCAACGAGTCATAGATTACCAAATGACATTGCCGTGAGATCAATCACAATTAGTATCAATGATAGCTGCATTTTGTGTGTAGGCAAAATAATTATATATCTTCATACCGATCCGATTAATTGGTTTAATAGAATGTACACACGATAACGATACATATTTAAAGTTATAGGGAAAGAGTATATATCTTTTATCCTTTTGATTGATCAAGTACCTCCGTAGATTTCTCTCCGTTTGAATTCTCCATAAGACATACGGGGTCTTCGGCTCTTTGAATACAACATAAGGATCTACAAATCCAATCTCCTTGTCATTTCTAACTCTGAGGTCCCTCATCATGTTTCTCGCATATGTATAGCGGGTTTTCGTAATTAGTTATACATATACATGATAATTTATAGTGACATTATTAAAAGAAAGAATCACTTACAAACGTAGCGGTGATTAGAGCTTTGTCCGTAGCATGGCCCATGTGGCATAGCTGGTGTAGCTCATTAAATTGAACATAAATAATATCATCACCACGGAAGTAATGATGGTTTCTAATTCGGACGCAAATATAGTCATCCGCTTTTCTCGCGACACATCGCGAGGTACCACCGGGTTTAGCAAGTACATTTATGCTCCAAGTTTGCCGAGGGCCGCAGGGTTAAATAGACTCTTGCCATATTCATATTTCTTCCGCCAATGATCAATTTCGGAGCACTTTCAATTGCTGCCCCAGCTATCATTTGGGCTAAGCTAAGACCAGTTTCCGCAAAAAAAAATTGTCAAGATCCTCATAGTTCAAATCTGCAGTATCCGCTTGGTCTAGCACGCCGATGTTTGAACCATATTCATTCCCAATGACTAGCGGGGGGGCACCGATTGCTTTGATTGTTCCCCGATTTTGTGCTACACCCTTGCGTGCTCTTTTTCTTTTTCTTCTTCTCTTCTTCTACGGATTTGCTTAGAGTGCGATCATAGTCCGATAAAGATGATAATTCTTTCTGAGCTTCACGCCTCTTTTTTTGTTGAGCCTCAACCCTTTGCCGTAGATGTTCTGGCTTTAGTAAGAGGTATGGCTTCTTAGGGTTTCGCTTGGATTCTCTTTCATCCTTAAGATTCTTGAAGAAACTGGCCCACATCCGACTTTACCGAAGCCTCTATTTCTCGCAGCCATCTTCTCATAGGACAGCTTCTTAGGAATGATGGGTTGTTTCTTTTCAGAGGCTTTCTTTTTTGGCGGCGGGGCGGCCGACACATTTGATCGTGTGGCCGGCCTCTTCTTTAAGGGTGGGTCCACCGGTTTAGGCGCTGGAACCACGTGTGGAGGCGATGGGGCGGCCGATGGGGGTTGGAGCCCGATGTGGAGGCGATGGGGCAGCCGGTGTCGGTGTTGGAGCCCGAGGAGGCGGCGTTGGAGCCCGAGGTGATGGTGTTGGAGCCCGAGGAGGCGGCGTTGGAGCCCGAGGCGATGCAGCCTGTGTCTTGCACCGCCTCGCCATCACCCGCAAGCACTATGACATGTTGGTGACCCACCCGTGGAAACCAAAGAGGTATATGAGTAAGCCGCTAACTAAGGGAATGCAAAATAAAGTTAGTGAATAAATGTATCGTCAAGTTTCATCCGTACCTAGGGTTAGGTTCATGACGAGGAGGTGGTGGTAGACTACTAGGTGATGCCCCAGGAATAATGATGTAGCGCTTGCGCCAACAAATGAATGTCTTCTCTGCAAGTCCTAGAGTCTTCTCTCCATCACCTCCTTCTATCTCAAGCTGCACATTTTCGAAGCCTTTGACAACTCTATCCACCGAGACACTAGCATATCCAGCTGGAACTATCGCCCCATGGATTCTTGGTGTCTTCGTAGAGTCGATAGGAGTTACAACACCGACAGCAACCATGACTGTGGTAGCCCCCTGTGGAATGTGCAGCTCACATGTTGTCATAGCTTCAGTGATGTCATCCACCAGAAAGTGCAGCCCCACGTCGTCTTGAATAGTTGGCACCTCCGTGGAAGCGCAACTGCTTTTCAACTGACCGGGAGGGCTAATGTTGACTCCTGGCTCTGATGCAGTTTGCCTTTGTATAGAACTTACTGCTTCCTGCACTTGCCTTTTGATTTCCTCGTTCATTCTATCTTCAAGCGCTTTCTCTCGCGTTATCGCTTCACGAGCCACTTCGCGTGACTCCATCACCATTGTCTCCAACCTACGCAACCGCTCTGCCTCCTCTTCCTTCTTTCTTTGGCGGCTTCTATAAGTGGGTCTATCTTTAGGGAAGCCATGCTCCCACGATATCTCCCCATAGCCTCTTGTTCGCCCACCGTGTTCAGCAGTCTCCAGGGCGTATGTTAGCTCATCCTTCTCTCTATTTGGTCGCCGGGCGCCACTTTCAACTAATCCTCGGGCATAGGCCATTCTCGTCCCCCCTCTCTCGCATTTTTTTCGCCAGTAAACTACCTTTCCGGTCTCTAGGTCCGTGGTTCCCCATGACCGAAGAACCAATACTTGGCGCTTCGGGCCGGGTGCGGTGATTCTCGGTTCGATCCCCCTTGTCAACAATCTCTGTTCCAGCTTTTGCCACTTAGGAATAGCAGACCGGTAGCCACCGAACCCAAGTGATGGTGATATTGCTTGTGTCTAGCATTTTTTCGATTACGGATCATCCGTGCGACCCTCATCCGAAGTTTTTAAATTGTGCGAACTCATCCCAAAAAAGACCTCAACTTGACGTAAAGGCCTTGTTGGTGAAATCCGGTGTACGGTCATATGCAACAAAAGTCTTGTAGAGTTTCTTCTTCCAAGTCTAAAATTGTTTGGCCATCTTCTGCATAGCCCAGATTTGAACCTTCTTCTTCAAAGCTTCATCCTGTGTATCGAGCGTGAAATGTTGAAGGATATCTAGCCAAAGCAATTCCTTGTCACGATCTGAGACAAAACTAATATTAGGGTCATCTTTCCGTTGCCTCCATTCACGAGCACTGATCGGGTTCCTGTCCCTTACAAGGTACCCACAGTGCGCAACAAATTTCTTTGAATTTTTTCCAAGTACTTGGCCTGTACCCTCGTCAAATTCCGACAGAATGTACCGACCCTCCAACGGCTTCTTCGGGCCTCGCACTTTTCTATACTCCCGGAAGCTGTCGCCGATCCAGAGGGCTACACAAACAAGTATAAATATATTAATACAAAAGCCATTCATTTTAATTTCATGTATATACATATATACTAGATTGTAGATAGACCTCATCGGGATTGTCTCCCACAAGTTCTTCATAATCGAAGTAATCGACTCCCATCATCTATTTGTTCATTGTCATGACCTTGGACTTGGGGATTTTGATTGCCGCCATTTGTTGATTAGGTCCATCATTGCATCTTCCATGTTATCATTCGGATCGGCCATTTCTGCAAATATATGTGAAAGATGTTAGAATTCAATTTGTCATGTAGCGCCACAAGAAAAAAGAAAAATATACATGAGGAGGTTAATAAAGTTAATTAAAAGTACCATTAATAAAGTTACTTGACATAAAGTTACATAATAAAGTCACATGACATTACTATTATTAATGAAGTTACTTGCCATTCTATTAAAATATTACAATGTTACAAAATCTTAGATGTTACATGAGGAGGTTAATAAAGTTAATTAAAAGTACCATTAATAAAGTTACTTGACATAAAGTTACATAATAAAGTCACATAACATTACTATTATTAATAAAGTTACTTGTTCGTCCTGGCCGCCTTAAGTCGCAAAGTCGCTAAGTCGCCGCTAGGTCGCCGTGGTCTTGTTCGTCCGATTATTGCCGCTAACTCGCTAAGTCGCTAAGTCGCCGCTAGGTCATCGTGTCTTGTTCGTCGTGGTCGCCGCTAAGTCGCTAAGTCGCCGCTAGGTCATCGTGTCTTGTTAGGTCCGGTCGTCGCTAAGTCGCTAAGTCGCTAAGTCATTGCTAGGTCATTGTGTCTTGTTCGTCCGGGCCGTCGCTACGCCGCCGCTTAAGTCGCTAAGTCCTCGCTAGGTCATCGTGTCTTGTTCGTGGGTGGCCGCCGCTAACTCGCTAAGTCGCCGCTAGGTCGCCGCTAGGTCGTTATTAGGGACGTCGTTAGGGTTTCAAATAAAACGAATAGTTTTGTAAAACGAATAGTTTTGATTCGCCCACATTTAACGCTCATCGCGTTGTTGCATTCTCTCGCCAAGTCCTGCATGGAGATGCTTTCGGCTCGGGCTCGATGGCCGGCCACCACAACACACATACACGCATTCCGCGGCTCAATGGCCGTCGAACAGAGACGCAACACACAACACATGCATACCACAGCTAGTTCGGGCTTCCCTCGCCGCCAAGCCTCGCCGGAGAGAAAGAACGGCCGGCGTGCTCCCCCCGCCGCAGCGGGTCGAAGAAGAAGGCCGGCGTGCTCCGCCGGAGAAGAAAGCAGCGGCTCCCTGCTGGCCGGGCGTGCTTTGGCCGGAGAAGAAATGAAGGAGGCGCGGCGGCGGCGGCGCGCTCGGGGCCGGATCGAGGGAGGCGATCGGGCGACGGCGGCTCTCTCCCCGCCGGATCCGGCCGAGAAGAAGGCTGTTGACACTGTTAGCGTCAACTTTTACTAGGGCTTTTTACCCGATGGACAACAAGATAACACACTAGTCTAGGGCTTTATCTAACAAATTCCACAAGTTTTGCATATTCTGTAATTTTCGGGGTGATTTCGGAAAAGTGAAAAAAGAGGGATTCTAACACAAAATAACCACGAAACTTATCCGCCCACGAAGGACATCACGGGAAGACTCGGGAAGACTCGAAGACACAGGAAGGAGCGAGGGGGCGAGAGGCCGCCGGTGGGGGGGCCGGCCCCACCATGGGCGGCGGCGCCCCTGGCTAGGGTTTGCTCCCCCTTACGGAATGTTCCTCCACCGCCTCCAAGGATGCATCTCGGCCCTACGTTACGTCGGTTTGATCTGCGGCGCACAGCGCATCCCAGGACTACAAATATGAGGGTAGACCCCCCACGGAGAGAGCCAATTCATTATTCATTAAGGTCTCAAGCCATCAAGCATCAAGAGCCTTCAAGTTCATCAAGAGCCTTCTAGTTCATAGGATTAGCTAGCTAGATTAGAAGTAGAGGAGATCTAGTTCTTCATCGGATCTGGAGCCCCGGCGTTTGGCCGAGCCTTGAGAGTTCGATAATAGATCTAGTTCTTAATTACTTTATTGTATTCATTATTCAGATTAGGGAGACTTTACTCTAAATATATTCATATGTTCTTAATTGCAATAGTCATTGTTTACTTTGATTATATGTCTAGTTTAGTTACTTCGATCTTATTGAATTTATGTAATTGCTCGTATAGCGTTTATCCATATGTACAATGGGTAGATGATAGGCGATATGTAGATGTGGTGTCTAGATGTCTTGTTTATCTGCGAGTGCACCCTGATATGCCGGGACGTGTGGTAGTCTGCGTAGGTGTGACTACGTTAGTTCCTCCGTAGTCCACCCCCGTATGTAGGACTAGCATGGGCACGGTCGCGAAGAAGGAGGTGACTTAGGTCTTAATACCCTCATTAGTTGATGCCTCTTTACATGCAATGATGATTTAGGGTTGATTTAGCAATGATTACTAGATGTAGTTGCACTAATTAGAGTTATTCAATTGACGTAGTTATAGACCTATCTCCGTAGTTTATCCAATGGCTAGCCGTGATTACGACTAGTAAGATGCTCGATGATTATCTTTAATTATGATATTTGATGATTATGCTATCACCCGCATTTATCTTTATTTATCTTGTGACCTCTGCCTGTTATAAGTAGAGTATACGACTTAGGTAGTATTGCTTATCATGTCCACATAGTTTCACATCAATATGGCAATAATAGTTTATTACATAGCTTTCCCAGAGGTATAATTATAAATCGACAACCTGGAGACTTCCCTAGGTAAAATGCTACAACGGTATAATTATCTGTCCGCTTGCAGAACCCATTAGTTTATATTTATATCTTATTCATATATTTTATCTGCCTAGTCACAATAGTACAATATAAATCTATGTTAATTTCCTAGCAATATAATTGGGGATGACAACCTACTTCATGTTTAGGAATGTTAGTAATTCAAGAGTGACTAGTTGCTAATGACAAGTAATTATATACCAACCATTTCGGGGTCATTGCTAGGAGTAGGGTTTATCTCGCTTTTTTAGTAGTGACGTTAGAAATGCCAACAAAGGCGCGGCGCGGTTCCCCGCGACCGGAGAAGAAGAAGGAGAGGCGGCCGGGCGGTGGCGGCTCGGGGGGAGGAGGAGTAGGCCGGGCGGCGACGGCAGACACCCCCCGCCGACGGCGCGCGAGGCTCTGGGAGGGCGGCGGCGCCTCCCGGGCAGACGGCACAAGGCTCGGGGAGGAATAGGCCGGTGGCGGCGGCTCGGGGAGGAGGAGGTCGGGGGCATGGGGCCGGGAGCGGCGGTGGATCGGGCGGCGGAAGGAAGAAGACGCCGATCCGGAAACAGGAGGAAGAAGACACGGCTTAAATACCTGCCTAAACCTTTAGCCCCGGTTCGTATTAAGCACCGGGACTAAAGGGCTTTTTAGTCCCGGTTTGTAAAAAGCACCGGGACTAAAGGTAGGACCTTTAGTCCCGGTGCTTTTTACAAACCGACTAAAGGTCTATTTCACCCGGCAGTTTGCATTAGGGTTTCTTCTTTATTTTTGCTTACAATAATTAGATTAATATTGTTAATTGCATAGTAAATAAAAGAATAGGTATTAATTTGTTCAAAAATAACACTTCCATTTCCTTTTGTCTAATTGCTTTTCGTAATAAATTTGAGAACATAAAATCTTTCCATTCCTTATAATAGCAAACTTAAATATAAAAAATAATTAGTATTTTGTTAATGCAAAAATATTTTACTTTATTTAAATATCTTAAAGTAGGTGTTTTTGACAGAAAATTTGTTTGTGCATTATTTAAACATAAATTTTGTTCATTTATCATCATTTATCTCTAAAATCGTGATATACGTGAGGGTCACCATTACATCGGATTGTTTTTTAAAGATTTTTTTTCTAATGCCAAATTGTCACATACACATACTCTAATACACTCTTTATGTATTTTGTACAATAAATTTTGTTCTTACTTTATAATAGTGATTGCAAATGTAAATAATAATTACTATTTTGTTAATGCAAAGATATATTGATCAATTGATAATTCTAAAATTATTGCTTTTTGGACAGGATTTGTATTTAAAGGCAAATATTTTTTATTCATCAAGCCCCGATTGATCCCAATCTTGTTATTAGGGTATACTTGCTTAAAAAAAATTCAAGTCATTTCGATGTAACCTTTCATCATAACGAAATTTCATTTTAAATGATATAAAATAAGAAAACATGATACAAACATCTCAAGTAATTAATAATTGTCACTCAACTAATCTACGATACACACAAAGTGTCAACAAAATATCTCTAATTAATACACACTATTTATTAAACATTACTAGTTTTCAAGCGGGCACAGTAGTGATCTTCTTTTTGACGTATGTTCCTTGGTCATGATCTTGACGTAACCATGGAGTGTCCTCAGCATTTATCATGATGCTCGGATCTTTGGTTACATTGAAAGGCGTGATTCGGTCATCCCTTTTATAATCTTTGAAATATCGACTTGTCCTCAATTCCCACAATGTTTCTTTTCCCCTGTGAGAACTATATGGCGTTTTGGCTCATTCGTTGATTTGTTGTCATTTTTTCCTCTCTTTATTTTTTGTAGACATGTCTTTCACATGGAACACCCGATTCACATCGCCAGACAAGGACGAATGGTTCACCTTTGTAACCAACATTGTTGAGGTCCACTATTGTTATTCCATAGTCTTTGTCAATCTGTTACCTCGTGTGGTGAGAACCTTCTAAATTATATGGCCCACAAGCACCGACATTGTCCCTAAGACCTCGTCGGCCGTAATTGTGCACCACATAATCTAGAACGTTCCGTCGGGTGAATCCCCGATAAACCAAGATCACTCGGGATCGATACTTACGAGAGACATCACAATATTACAACAGGTTTTCATATACAAATACGAGTAGCGGAAGACTTACAATAACTTAATTTACAAACCTTTTATAAAACTTATACAAACCGAGTGTTATTATTACAAACCAGCGGAAGTATCATTATATAACTTTATTACGAGACCACACAACCAAAGTGCCCCGCCTTGAGGCCACTCAATTCACTCCTCATCGGTTACTTCTTCGACAACCGTCATGCAACAAGGGCCGTAGCACTCTTGTCCATGCGGTTCACCGCAATGGGGTTGAACAAACCCCGAGTACAAAAAGTACTCCACAAGACTTACCCGACCAAAAAGTGGGGAGAAGACTCAGAAATGCTGGCTAGTAGGAATCAAGGTGAGGCTTTAGCAAGATCAAAAGACACCCTTTTGCGAAAAGAGACTAAGCCAATCCTTACTTTAACAATCACTTATCAAACACATGTCGGATTCAAACTTTCCTTTCTCACACTTTCATCATTACTACGATGCTGGTGCAAGGATCACGGCTCCCATATCGTGGAGCACACGACGATTCGAATCGCTTTATATACCCGCTGGGGCTTCCTAGCCACACGATATATGCGAGGACCAAACACCTTACATATATCAACTCACACTTGCATTTCTCCGGACGAGCGGGTCCTAGCCACGAGAGTACAGTACACCATCTCCCTACGCCGTCGGTCTAGTCGGTCGGCGGGTGCACTCGTAGTGTGGGTACACGCTACTTCCCGTCCCGGTATCCGTTCTCGCATGGATCATACAAGGGAGCTTACCGCCATTAGCATGCGACTAGTACTATCCAATAACCTCATGATCCAAGGGCCAAGACAACGAACGGTGCTTAACCGACTCACAAGTGGGCGACACTACACGGGGCACTAGCCCTTCCCCGGTGCAAGTCACTCCACCCGGTCTCGATTTATTCATCATCATGCTCTTGTGGTGTATCCTTGACCCCGTCGGAACAAGGATAGGCGACAAGCAACATCGAGTTTTTCGTAAATTCCCTTCGGGGAGGATTGTTATCACCTTTCGAAAACAATTTATCAAAACCTACACTAATAGCAAGGCTAAGCGCAACTAAGCATTTCGAAATCAAAACAGTGTGTACGAGGGTAATGTATCAAGGTACGGTAAATGCATCAAAGTAGGATATCACTCAACTCCTACACCTAATGCATTATATCATCACATGAAATCATAAAAACTTTTCGAAATACAAGGATGGGTTTGGATGAATCCGGGGCTTGCCTTGGGGCTCGAAGAAGTGAGGCTCAATTACCCAATCACCGAGATCAGATCCAACCTCTTCGGAAACCCGAGGCGGCTCGACTCCCTCCCTCGGACTCGGCTTGACTACACGATACGGATGCATGATTACAATGCAAGTAAACCAAAGAGCATGCGATAATGATGCAACGATTATTAGTCGATCTTGAGTACAACTTTCCTTCACGGTACCCTTGCATCAAGAAGGTATAACTAGTGTCGACGACGACGGACTAACGATACTCAAGCAACATGAAATGCCGAAGGTCATTAGGGTTAATGACCTAGGGTCATCACTCAATCCCAAAATCAAGCAACCCTAATGGTGATTAGAGTGATTACTAATTTATTGACCATTTTTACAGTCGTTGAAAGCCACTAATTAACTTACTAATTGAAGATTAATTAAACCCTAATTAAATTAAGAATTAACTAATTAAACATTAATTAATAAAGGGATTAATTAAGCATAATACAAAATTTAATCAAAACAGGATCAAACTTTATAATTAAGATCATCATCACCTAATTAGCACACAAAACAAATTTCATAATTTTTGGACTTATATTTTAATTATTAAAAATCATGGAAGTTGTATTTATTAATTTAAAGGAGCAATTTTCATTGCAACCAACAGTTACTGAAAAACAAAGTTAGTATTTTTCATTGACAGAGCATATCACAAGGAGCACACACATATTTTTCTCATATTTTTATCTGCCCAGAATAAATTAATACAAAAAGATGAAAACTGACTTTTGGAAAAGAAAAAGAAAAAGGAAAAGTAAAACTTCTTCTCGCGGCTTCAGCATGCGGCCCAGCAGCCCAGCTCGGCCCGCTCAGAGCACACGCGGCCCGCGCGGCTCTCCTTCTCTCCCACTCAGCCGACAGGCGGGCCATACTGTCTCTCTCTCTCCCTTCACCTCCGCCGGGGAACAAGTGACGGGCGGGCGCTAGCTGCCGGCCGTTTCGCCGGTGGCGACTCCTAGCGAAACCAACCGCAGCGATGAACTCCACTCATTACCCCGCACCTAACGAACTACTACTCGACCTCGATTGACCACGGAGCATGCACACCGAGAACTCCGGCGGCCCCGGCCGACGGCGGCGGACGACCAGAGCTCACCGGAGCTCCTCCGGCGGAGCTAACCACCCCGACTTCTTCCTCTCACCGGGCGATCACCACGAGCTATGAAACGGCCCTGCGCGCGCTACACGGAGTAGACATGGCAACGGCCGAGGCGGATGACAACACGGCGGCGCCACTGGCACGTCGCTGTTCCGGCTAAACCACGACGAGATAAACGCAACCATCACCCTGGTTAAGATCAAGAGCTCACCACGGCTTCAAAACAACAGCGAGGCGGGCTTGGGATGGACAAAGGGTGGATGACGGCGGCGGCAGCGGCTACGGCGGCGTGAACCGAGGGATATGACGGCGTTCCGGTGCGTCGGGAGCTCCTCTGCGCCAACGGACAAGCCGACCGTGATCAGTGAGCCAAGGCAAAGCTATCAAAGCAAAAAGTTGAACTTGAGATGTTCGGACGAGCTCTAACGAGGGCGGAGGCTCACGGCGGCGGTAGTTGGTCGGAGATGGAGAAGACGAGGTTGCTCTGGCGATTTCGGCGATGTCAAGGAGCGAGCAGCGATTCGATGAGTGCGCAATGAAGTTGCGGAGCAGGTGGCAAGGGCAATTGGACGGCGATGCTGTGGAGTGCTTGAATTTGACAGAGAGATGGATGGGCCGGCGGTGAGCAAAAGAAGGAAAAAGAAGACGGCGGCGTCGGTAGGGGCATTTATAGGGCAAGGAGGATGATCGTCGAGCTAGCCGGCGCCTTCGCGATGACCGTGAGCTGGTTGGTGTGGCGAAAGCGGGAGGGGCCGAGAACGGCCCCGGCGGCGGCGGTCGGCCGGCCGGTATGGGCAGCCGGTGAGGTGCCCCCCTGTCTCTTTGTAGCACCGTGCCACCTTGCTTTTTCATTTTCAAAATTATTTTCAAAAAGTTGTACTGTACACAAAAATATCCCAAAATACAGTTGGCTCAAAATTTTGTGCTCTACAACTTTCATTAAAGGAGTTTGGTTAGATTCAAACTGGTTTTGAATTTGAATTTCAAATTTGAGAAGAGGGTAAAACCCTACTGTTGGGAATTCAAAATTACTTTTAAATTTTGAATAAAAGATGAAAATATCCAAAAATAAAAGTTGTTCTATTTCTCAATATCTACAACTTTCGTTTAGGAAGTTTTTCATGAAACCAAATAATTTTTGAATTGAAGTTTAAAACTCAAAAGGGGACAATTCCCAATTCAAATAACTTTTGAAATTAATTCAAATTTTATTCAAAAACTTGAAAAACTTTGTATACCAAAGTTGTAGAGCTCAAAGAGATGCACAAACTGTATTTTTGGAGTTTCCCCAAATTTTGAATATTTTGAGGTGAAATTGAAAAGGGGGTAGTTTCACTTTGAAATTCAAGCTTTTGAATTGGATTTTCAAATTGAATTCTTAGGCAAATAATTAGTGATATTGTGGCACTTTTCAAACTCAACCAATGGCACTCTTTCAAAGTACAAACTTCATACTTTGAAATGGTGCCAATGGTTAGCAACTTTTATTTAGAAAATTGACTATGGTTAGCTCACCAAAATTGAAAGTGAAATTCAAATTCCTATACTTAGCCATCAAGCTAGGGTTTAGGATTTTGAACTCAAATTTCAAATTTGGTTCTTCCTTGCACCTCACTTGACTTGTAAAACATCTTTGGGGTGTGAGTTAGAGTTAGCTAAACACTTGCAAACATCAAGGTTGGTTTTAGTTGATTATTTTTATAACCAAAATTAAAATTGTGAGTGGAAATTTAAATATCAACACCTACACATGTGACATAGAAAAGCTCAAATCAAACCCTAGAATTGTAAACTCATTTTAAATATTTGATTTAGGGTTCTCTAATCATGGATGCTTATGCAATGATGATGATGACATGGCAGGTTTTGGTTAACGTAACACCGGGGTGTTACATTATATTCCCCTTAAAAGGAATCTCGTCCCGAGATTCAAAGCTTAGGGCTAAGTAATGGAAAAGAAAACGTGTCAAGAAAACACATCTTACATGGTTTCATAAGGGAGGTAGAAGGGTTCATGTTACAAGTCTCATGTTTTCGGAAAGTCACAACCAAAGTGCCCTGCCCAGAGGCCACTCAATTCACTCCTCATCGGTTACTTCTTCGACAACCGTCATGCAACAAGGGCCGTAGCACTCTTATTCATACGGTTCACCTGCAACAGGGGTTGAACAAACCCTGAGTACAAAAGTACTCCGCAAGACTTACCCGACCAAAAAGTGGGGAGAAGACTCAGGAATGCTGGCTAGTAGGAATCAAGGTGAGGCTTTAGCAAGATCAAAAGACACCCTTTTGCGAAAAGAGACTAAGCCAATCCTTACTTTAACAATCACTTACCAAACACATGTCGGATTCAAACTTTTCTTTCTCACACTTTCATCATTACTACGATGCTGGTGCAAGGATCACGGCTCCCATATCGTGGAGCACACGACGATTCGAATCACTTTATATACCCAGCTGGGGCTTCCTAGCCACACGATATATGCGAGGACCAAACACCTTACATATATCAACTCACACTTGCATTTCTCGGACCGAGCGGGTCCTAGCCCGAGAGTACAGTACACCATCTCCCTACGCCGTCAGTCTAACCGTCGACGGGTGCACTCGTAGTGTGGGTACACGCTACTTCCCGTTCCGGTGTCCGTTCTCGCATGGATCATACAAGGGAGCTTACCGCCATTAGCATGCGACTAGTACTATCCAATAACCTCATGATCCAAGGGCCAAGACAACGAACGGTGCTTAACCGACTCACAAGTGGACGACACTACACCAGGGCACTAGCCCTTCCTGGTGCAAGTCACTCCACCCGAGCTCGATCGCTTCGTTGTGGTTTTCATCGACGATATTCTTATATACTCCAAAAACAAAGAAGAGCATGCGGAGCATCTCCGTATTGTTTTGTCTCGTCTCCGAGAACATCAGCTTTATGCTAAACTTAGCAAATGTGAGTTTTGGCTTAGTGAAGTCAACTTTCTTGGTCATGTTTTATCTGCCGAGGGTGTTGCAGTGGATCCTAGCAAAGTTTAAGATATTCTTAATTGGAAGCCACCCATCAGTGTCCACCAAGTTCGTAGTTTCCTTGGAATGGTGGGATATTACCGTCGTTTCATCCCTGACTTTTCCAAAATAGCCAAACCAATTACCGAACTCCTAAAGAATCAAACCAAATTCCGGTGGTCATCTGAGTGTGAGCAAGCATTTCATAAGTTGAAAGATCTTTTGACTCTTTGCTCCAATCCTAGCTCGGCCCGGATATTGAAAAGCCATTCGATGTGTATTGTGATGCATCCGCATCGGCATCGGATGTGTGTTGATGCAAGAAGGCAGGGTTATTGCTTATGCTTCAAGGCGGTTGAAGCGACATGAAGAGCATTATCCCACTCATGATCTTGAGTTAGTTTGCCGTTGTGCATGCTCGAAAATATGGAGGCACTATTTGTTGGGCAATAAATGTCATATTTATAGTGATCATAAAAGTTTAAAGTATATCTTTTACCCCAGTCCGACCTGAATATGAGGCAAAGAAGATGGCTAGAATTAATCAAAGATTATGATCTTGAAGTGCACTATCATCGGGTAAAGCCAACGTTGTCTTTGATGCTCTCGGTCGAAAGGGTCAATGCCATTGTCTTCTTGTCACACCGGTGAATATGAGTTTGTGTCTAGAGTTAGAAAGATTGAATATTGATATGATCCCTCAGGGTAGTCTGAATGATATCACAGTACATTCTTCTATCCAAGAGAAAATCATTGCAGCTCAACGAGAAAGCAAAGGTCTCAAGCACATTAGAGAGAAAGTCAGATCAGGGCGAGCATCTTGCTTCCGCCTTGATGACGACAATGTATTATGGTTCAAAAATCGTCTAGTTGTTCCGAAGGTCCCTGAGCTCCGACAATTGATTCTTGACGAAGCTCACTTAACCAGATTCTCGATTCACCCAGGTAGCAATAAGATGTATCATGACCTGAGGCAGAGATTCTGGTGGACTAAAATGAAAATTGAGGTAGCTCGATATGTTGCAAAATGTGACATTTGTCAGAGAGTCAAAGCCATGCATCTGAAGACCGCTGGGATGTTACACCCCGCCTCCGGTATTCTTGACCCATTGGCACCGGAACAAAGGGACTTTAAAATTAGGTGCGTAGTCTAGTTCCCAAATCTCCTCTATGCGGCCATAATATGTTTGTCTGTTTCCATTCGGGTCTGTGGCATCTACGCGAACCCTACTGTTTTGGTTCGTGCTTTTTTTATCTTGGCCTAGGGTGTAAAATGTATTTCCATTTATCTCATACCCTTTGTACGTTAGGATGTGCCATGATGGTTGCCTAGCCAACAAATACAGTTGCTCATCAATCTGGTCATTACCCTGACATTCTTTTCGTAACCAATCACTGAAAGTGTCCATGTGCTGACGCATAAGCCAAGCTTCATTCTTCTCGGGAATTGGGATTGTAGAAAGTCCTTGTGTTTTCGTGTCATACGGCTCTACCACGGATGAGTTTTAAAGAACTATGTAGTGTGCTTTATTGAAATAATCGTCCCCCGTACCGATGTATGTTTTCTTTCCTATTGTTTCCTTTCCACTCAGTCTCCCCTTGTGTCGCGATTCAGGAACACCAATTGGGTCAAGTTCAGGAATGAATTCAACACAGAACTCAATGACCTCCTCTGCCCCATAGCCCTCTGCGATGCTTCCTTCTAGCCGAGCACGTTGGTGAACATATTTCTTTAGGACTCCCATAAACCTCTCGAAGGGAAACATATTATGTAGGAACACAGGACCAAGAATATGGATCTCCTTGACCAGATGAACTAGGAGGTGTGTCATGATATCAAAGAATGATGGAGGGAACACTAACTCAAAGCTGACAAGACATTGAACCACATCATTCGTAGAGCGGCAAGTTCCGAGTGGATTGATTGCCTTCGAGAAATTGCATTGAGAAATGCACATAGCTTTACGGTGGCCGGGGCGTACATGTGGAGGTAGAATTTCTCTTAATGCAACTGGAAGCAATTGCGTCATAAGCACATGGTAGTCATGCGACTTTAAGTTTAGAAATTTCTTCTCGGGCACATTTATTATACCTTTTATATTAGAGGAGAATCCAGATGGGACCTTGATCTTTGCTTAAGCATTTAAACATGATTTCTTTTCTCTTCATTGCTAAGAGTGTAGCTAGCAGGTCTTAAATATTGGCGTCCATCATCTGTCTTTCTACGGATGCGGGTTGTCTCGCTCTTCCATCTTTTGCAAGTCTTGTCGTGCTTCAAGTGAATCCTTAGGCTTCCCATACACACCCATGAATCCTAGAAGGTTCACACAAAGATTCTTTTGTCGGTGCATGACGTCGATCGCATTCCGGACCTCTAGGACTTGCCAATAGGGTAGCTCCCAAAATATTGACTTCTTCTTCCACATGGGTGCATGACCCGCCGCATCTTTTGGAACCGGTTGGCTGCCCCTGTCCCTTACCAAAAACTACTTTCACATCCTTAACCATCTCAAATACATCTTCTCGGTTCTATTGTGAGGCTTGCATCGGTGGTCGCCTTACCTTTAAAATACTTGCCTTTCTTTCTAACTGGGTGATTCATAGAAAGAAATCGACGATACCCAAGGTACACGACCTTTACGTTTTTTTTCAAATATATACTATCAAGGTCATCAAAACAAGTGTGTGCAAGCATTATATCCCTTGTTTGTCTACCCTGAAAGATTACTTAGAGCAGGCCAATCGTTGATTGTCACAAACAACAGTGCTCGCAGGTCGAAGTGTTCCTGTTTGTACTCATCCCACACACGAACACCTGCTCCGCTCCATAAAAGTAGGAGTTCTTCAATTAATGACCTTAGATAGACATCAATGTCATTGCCCGGTTGCTTCGGGCCTTGGATTAGCACCGGTATCATAATGAACTTTCGCTTCATGCATAACCATGGAGGAAGGTTGTAGATACATAGTGTAACAGGCCAAGTGCTATGACTACTTTGCTCTCCGCTCACCAAAAGGATTCATACCGTCCGTACTTAAAAGCGAACCTTAAGTTTCTTGCGTCTTTGGCAAACTCGAAAATTCCCCTGTCTATTGCTCTCCCTTTGGGACCTATCAGCAGGGGTGTCTCAACATGTTGTCTACCTTACGATCTTCTTTGTGCCACCGCAACAACTTTGTATGGTCCTTGTTTTCGAAAAGGCGTTTGAGGGACGTGGTATTATAGGAGCATACCACATAACCTTTGCAGGGATTTTCTTCCTGGGACGTTCTTCCCCCTCAACATCGCCAGGGTCATCTCGCCTCATCTTATACCGTGATGCTTTACATACGGGGCATTCATCTAAATTCTCGTAGTCCTTGCCACAATGCGGGATGCGGTTGTTAGGGCATGCATGTATCTTCCGGATTTCTAATCCCAAAGGGACGAGCGACCTGTTTTGCTTAAATGCGTAGTGGCGGGCAATTCATTAGGCTTCGGAAGCATCTTTTTTGGATCTTGATAATTGCCCAAATGCCTTATCGGATACACCATTCATTGCCTTTCATTTCAACAACTCGGTGTTGTACCCAATTTTTTTGCCCATCTTGGGCGGATGGGTATAGTAATTTCTTGTGATCTTCTAGCATGCGGTCAAACTTTGCCTTCTCTTTTTCACTTTCGCATTCTTTCTGTGCATCACAAATGGCATCACCAAGAGCATCATCTTCAGCAGGTGTGCCTTACGCACCTCCCTCTTCTTCACTTCTCCCATTCTTTGTATCATCGAAGCCACCGAATTGAGCAATAATGCCGTCGGGGCTCGGTTGTTCTTGTTCTTCTTCACATTCTTCCATCATTATCCCGGTTTCTCCATGCTTGGTCCAACAAATATAGTTTGGCATGAAACCCGACATCAACAAATATGAGTGAATATTTCTAGAGCTAGAATATTCCTTCAAATTCTGACACAAGTGTTGACACTCCTTAGCGTCAACTTTTACTAGCACTTTAAAACTGAAGGAGAACATGAAAACATACTAGTCTAGGGCTTTATCGACAAATTCCACGAGTTTTGCATATTCTATATTTTCGGGGATTTTCCGAGAAAAGGATAAAAGAAGGATTTCAATGCATAATTATCACGAAATTGATCCACGTCGGAGCAACATCGCTAGAGGACTCGGGGAAGGGTCTAGAAGACACCCGGCGGCGGGGGCCCCGGAGAGGAGATAAGGTGGGGCCGACCGGCCCCACCACAGGCCGCCCGGCGCCCTAACTCCACCGATCACCGCCGCCTTACGGAGTCTTCCTCCCTCGGTTGCGTGGAGTCCAATCGCAGCATCCCTACGTTGATTTGAGGTCGGTTTGATCCGACGGTGCACATGAGATGAAGACACGGATCGCTGACGTGGCGGTTCCTTGCCCCCTACTCCACCTCGGCCTATATAATGACGCCCAAGGCTCCCCCCAAGAGGCATTCTACACCCCAAGGCTTCATATTCTTCATTAGATTAGGGTTAGGGTCCCTCTAGTTGATCTAGTCTAGTTCATCTAGTTCTAGCTAGTTCATCTAGATGTAGCAATTAGGAGAGACTAGTTCTTCTAGATCTAGTTTTGTTTAGAGATTAGAGAGATTGAGTAGAGGAGTAGAGATTCTGGAGGAGCTCCGGCATGTCGGCGCTTCTTCGTGGCTGTATTCTTTTGGATTCAGCTTCCTCGCCCGGAGCTGCGTTCTGAGGTACTTTTGTATTTACTATTCTGATTCAAGTAAGCAGTCGTTTATATTCGTTCTTTAGTTCACATCTCATATTGAGGACTTTGATCTTGGTAATTGCTTGGTTGAAGTAGTATTTCGTAGTGTAGGTGTGGTGCCTAGGCTAGGTTTACTTGTGGATGTCCCCTGATTAGCCGGATAGTGGTAGCTCGGCGTAGGTGACTTTATAGCTGCGTTGAATCCTCTCGTAGTCCACTTCCCGTTGATAGGGACAGCATGTGGTGATAGGTGTCCGGTAGGTAGATTACTCTGTTTCTTCTCCTATTCAGGTCACTTGCCCGATAAGACGATATTATACAAAGTTTACCGGTAGTCAGAACTAGAGTACATTAGCTATTTCTCTTTTTCTTGATATGATCTATGCCTAATTGTAGGGTTAAGTCTATACACTTTGTCATTATCACAACTGTTCCCTGTGGATACGATATTTAAAACCTCCGGGTAAAATGTGACACTAGTATGATATCTGTGCGCTTGCGGATAATCCTACTTAAAACTTATTTAAATAGAGTGCAGTTAAAAATACCAACAAGCATTTTTGGCGCCGTTCTTGGGAACGGTTTGTTGATTTTGACTTAGTTTAGCTTAATCTTGTATTATACTTTTATCTTTTCTTATTTTATCCCAGTCTCTTCAATAATTTTTGTGTTCATCCTTATGGATGCTTCAATCCTGTTTTATCCCATTCTCTTCATTATTTTTATGTTCATCCTTATGGATGTTTTTAATTCTGTTCCTATTTATCTTTATGACATGTGCGAAGCTTTTGAGCCACCAAAATCTATGGAACCTATCATAACACTGGCTATGAGCTACGCCCATGTCTAATTAATATGATTCGGGATATCTTATCACCCGAACTAGATATGAAAGTCTCGGTAGCTAAAACATAATCATTCTATTCTCAAGATTTAGCTATCAATCCTAAACCCTTAAAATTCCACTTTAATGATTTAGACTTCCGGTTGGCTAAGATGCTCATAAAACAATACACATTAGATCTTCTCAAAAGAGCATCTTAGGAAAAGTGTAGTCAACTTCCTTTTTCTTTCGAAAGACATTGGAAAGAATGCAAGGATGGCATGTTGAATGATGCCATAGAAGGAGAGCTAACCCACTTAGGAATAAATTCTATCTCTCCCCTTCTATGCTCACATTAAATGTCTTTGAACCCATCTCTAAACCCATCCTTGACTCCAATGAATCTTTTTATGCTCTTTCTACTAAAATAATAATCCTAGAAATCTATCAAGACATCTCAAAAATAAGGGTCATGACGATTATAGGAATACCCAAGAAGAGTAACAATGGCAGGAATGCATAGAACATACTAGAAATACATATGCCATTGTGAAAGAATAGATGGAAGAAGATGAAGCTCTAAACTTGGTTTAAATTCAAACGGTGAGCTTAAATTAATTTCTAGAACTACCCAAGTTTAGAGGAAACTTTAGGTGAGACCAACTTTGGAGACATCGATTCATGGGAAATCCTAGAAAATAAAACATCCAATCAATGTCATAGGCATGAAATGATAGAGACAAACTTGTTGCCTATAGACATCCATGAATAGACACCCCTAGAGTTTAAAAAGAGAGATTACATCGATGAGCATGAGAATTATCTCATCAACACCTTATTAAATCCATGCTCATATGAGAAATCTCCTGAATCTTTTGGTCTCTCTCTAATATTACCACACACGAGATCTTCAATCCCCTTAGTTTTCCTGTTCATAAAATCATTAAGAGGGTGGTTGTAGATGCATATGTTCATAAATATTGTAGATCTCGTTGTAATCTTGATATAGATACACAAAGGCTAATGTTCTAGAGGAACCCACCTCACCAACTTGAAGTACAATAATTAGAAGGTTTCCTAAGAACAACTTTGTGTCCCAAAATAACCACTTTTAAAAAAAAATTAAATTTAATTGAGCTTGCACCTTTTGTTATACCCTTGTGAATTGAGCAGAGTTATAATTATCAAAATATTCCTTTGGGTATTTTTGTCACTAACCATTTTAGGTTTGAAGTAAGAAAATAACTAATGGCGGCACTGGTATGTCAAAACAACCATTATACAATTTTGAATTACATCCACTCAAACTTACATTTACTTTATAAAATTCCAGCTTGGGGGAATGGTCTTATTTAGAAAATTCTATATTGCTAATATTGGTTGTCTCTACCTTTATTCAATTTATTAATCATACTCTTTCATCTCTGTTTGAATAACATTCTATAAACTTTTATGTTACCTTTGCTTGCTATAGTATGTTTAAGGTTTGGAGAAATTTCATATACCTTTTGAATTAGGCATGGTGCTTAGTTTAAACTGTTTTCTTGAGTCATAATTAGACAAGGTGTTTAGTTTGATTCTTGAACTAAGAGGTGTATTGATTTCACTTTCAAAGGCTTTTTGAATTAAGCGTGGTGCTTAGGTTAGAATGCCTTCCTAAGTCAAATTAGGCGTGGTGTCTAGGTTGATTTTTGAACTGATAAGATACTGTAGTAGACATTGGATATTTTGAGATAAATTCGAATTAGAGATGCGACAGTACATGCTTAACTTTAATAACTTTGTAAAAGAAGACATAGCTCATTCATCATGAATGAGAGAACTATGAGCATTAATGATTCATTCACTTTATCTTCTACTACAAGTTACTTTACTTTAAGTCATGTCTGTATAAAATATGATTTATGCTAAACAATATTAATATTATCTTTTCATTAAGCATAGACAAAATAAAATCTTGGACAAGCAACCTGTGTTCAAAATCTGTATATTCCTTCGGGTATGTACTGTCCACTAATCTATTGCAGGCATAATAATAATTGGAGTGAAAAAAAAAGTCAAAAGATCAAAGAAGCAAAAGATGGTAAAAGAATAAATACGACAAAGGAGTCAGGAAGTCTATGAACAACTCAAGATGCAAGAGAAGGAAAGCATCACCCAGTCAATTACTCTTCATCACTTAGTGCTATCACGCTCTAATAATAAAGGTAATATTTTAAGGTAAGTGGTCACTGCTCTTCTCTTGATCTTGATGTTCACATAAATTAAAACACAAACATGTTAGAGTTACAATTTTAATTGATTAACCTAATTAACTCAACATGATCTGTCTTTTAATATTGTTCATAGCACTATACTCTTAATCTCAGTCTTAACCAAATAAGTTAAAATATTATATTCAATCTTGGGAAGATGATAGTCATACTCATGTGAAAATTTATCCTTCCATTGGTTAAGCAACTTTATTCTTTTACGCCATATGAACTTAAATATAACATTAAATGCTTAATCTTTTGATCTTACCACTCATGGCATAAATAAATAATTCATGTAACCCTAACTTTATCTTGTTCAATGTGTCTAGGGATAGAGAAAAATAAATAAAGAAATAGATTTGGTTCTGTTGGTGTTTTACCACTAGCGAGAACCCATGCACTTGATCTCTGCCTTGGTTTTGCAAACAGGACAACACATCGAGAAAAATTTATTAAATCTACAAGTGAGGGTTCGTGAACATGTACATTGAGCAAGATGCTTTGCCAGCCATAATTAAAAGCTCCACTTCAACCTATTGGTCAAATCAAAGAACAAAAGTGACATCATCATCACTAAAGGTATGCAACATCATAACCTCCATCTCTCAAGATGGAGAGATACACAAGAGTGGAAGAATAAGTTACGTCGGTAAACTTAAGATTCCGTACCCTTGCCATAAGGTAATATGGTAGTTATCTAATTAATTAGTATTTCTATCTACATTAATAATTTTGCTTTAGTATATTCATCTTCATAAATATTAAAAAGAAAATAAAAATCTTTATTGCTTCATTTCTTTGCATCATAAAATATTGAAATGCCTACATGAATAAACTTATGGTAACCCTATAGGAATATTTACTGTGGTAGTATAAATAATAATAATAATAGTAGTAGTAGTAGCAGCAGCAGCAGCATCATCTATGTTTACTTTCTTGCATTATGAAAAAAAAAAAACCTAAGCCCCATAAGAATAAATATTCTATGTGGAGGCATAAAAAATAATAGAACTATATATCATACACTCATATTTAATTTCTATATAATTAAAATAGAAAATTAAAAAAAAAAAAAAGAGAATCCTGCTAGAGCACTGTCAATTCAAATCAACTCAAAGAATAATCAATTACTTATTGGCTGACCGCTAACCTATTATTAAATTCGAGCCTCGAGTTTTGGTTTTCTTGTTGGAGTATAATTATGCAGGAACAACATTATGACAAGGAGAGAGTCTATCAGTGGCATCCACTAGGGCCGCTGCTGGTTACCTCACTCTGAAGATCATTAACACCAAGAATTGCAAACATCTAGCTTGGGGGATGTTGACGGTCCTTAACGCCTATTTTATACCACCAACTATTGCTCAATATAACATGATATCAACCATAAAGCATAGTTGTAGGGTTTGATTCTAACGAGTTCCACGAGTTGTGTTGTTCTTGATCGTTTTGCAGGTATATCCAATTTTGCACAGAATAAAAGTATCTCAAATGATGAATTGGACTACACCATTGCGACGGGCTCGTCGAGATGATCGAAACGGACATATCATTTGCTATATTTGGAGTCCGGAGTGAAAAGATATTAATTTATTTTATGTTTTAGTAAATTAAGCATAAGGTATGGATAACCAAGACAATTAACAACGTGGTATAAGATGTCGGATGTGATTTAACGTTGCATGAAGCTTGGATAAATGCACCTTATGTCTTGCAGGGTGATTGGTCCACTATCATGGTGAAGTATAGAAGGTGTTGAAGTGTTCTTCCATTGATTTCTTTTTATCTTAGTCTTTTCTATACACTTGTTCCCCTTCCTTTTTGCTTTGAACCATGATCAGACATTTATTCTTTCTTTCCTGCATTAACGTTAGTAGACACATACCCGAAGGATTACAACAAGTTTGGGATGTGAGTTATGGTCCATAAAGTTTCTGCGGATTTCATCTATGCTAATGAAAGGATGGGATTTTAGGATTACTTTAGCATAGATTTCTTTTAACAAATTTTATTGGTAGCTACACTTTAATATGGTTCAAGGCAAAGGTAACTTGCAACAAAGGATTAAATATATAAACTTTGATACTTACAGTTCTTCCATAGAGAATGAGCTGTGTCTTTCTTTTGTGCAAAGTTATTGAACTTCATCATATGCCTTGATTCATCTCTGATGTGAGTTCATCTCTTGACTTACCCGAATTAAATTTGAGAGTCTTCTATAAGGGTTAGTCCAACAAAATATCCAATATCTACTATAATAATTTCTAGTTCAATAACCAAACCAAACTCCATGTCTAATTTGATTAAGGTAGGCTATTTAACCTAAGCACCACGCTTAATTTAAAGGCCTATAAAAGTATGTGCAGTACTTCCAAACCAAAGCATACTATAGTAAACAAAGATAGCATGAAAGTACTTAGAGGTTTACTCAAATAGAGATAAAAGCATGATCATGTATGGTGAGAATATATATTTTTTTCCATTTTAAGTAGAGATGAAAGTGATATGCATATGTGCAAGGAACTGAACATGTTGTGGATTTGATATGAGATGGGGTAGATGCATGGATTATTCAAAGTAAACATGCAGTGGAATGCAACAGGATAACTACTCATCAAATTTAAAGCCTATGAGCAAGACTTTCTCACCATTCTTAATCATAACTACCATGACTCACAGTGAGTTGTGCAGCGTCTTTATTCGTCACATATGATGAACTTTGACGTCTTGTGACGATGATTTTTTTTCCAATCTACACATGGTTAGTAAAATATATATAAATGTTTATACATACGTGAGATGGCGGGGGCTTCATTGTTGATGGATCATGTATGTTCGGGCACCCCGAGTTCTTCAATATCTCCTATGTCTTGTTCTTATGGAATTTCGCGAGAAGATTGAAACAGATTGATATTACGCTTATTCCACAATTCAACAAAACAGGGGGTAATCCTACTAAAGCTAGTAGCAGACTAGATAGTAGATATCAAGATCAATATCAAAATCTCTACGCTAAAAATGCTTGTTGACATTTCTAACGTCGCTACTAGAAATAGAGGTAAATCCCTATCCCCGGCAACGGCGCCAAAAATGCTTGTTGGTATTTCTTATGCACAATTAGAATATGAAAGATTCCACAAGCGCACATAAAACCGCTGTAGCATTTTATCGGGAGTATTCCAGGTATCGTTATTTATATTTTACCACTGGGAAATAATGGATAGAGACATTGATAGTTCACCATCATGTATCTACTAACTAATACGCCAACTAGATTAAAGTAGGGGTTAACGATAGATTGATGATAGGAATTATGCATATATGACACACGAGAGAATTCTATGATAAAAGAGTAAATAGCTAAAGTGAGAGGACAACGGGAGAGTTCAAGGTTCCTAAATACTTCTCTATTACTTGGGTTCTATAGTAACTGATTTATGGAAGGTAAAGCAATCACACAATAACACTTCGGGACATCGGAACACTAGTCACGGAAAGGGGTGAGAAAGGGACTAGGAAGCTCCGACTACGGTCCTACAAACACCAACCCTAACATGGTGGAATACGTCGGCCGTCAGGGCTGTCACCACCTGGGGCTACCACAACTATATGTTGGACTGGGTGCAATCTCAGATAACCTATAGTCTAGACACCATGTCTATACTACGAATTACTACTCTAGCCACACGTAATAACTAGAGCACCTAATACAGGCGGAGATCCTTTGCTAAAGTATAACAACTATACTAACTAGTTAAATGTAATGCATAAAAGTAAATAGAGAAGATAATAAATATATTAAAGCATAAGTCTTACAAGAATAGATACAAAGATATACCAGAACTCTGACGACTCCTGCGAAGACTCCTCCGGAACCCGGGCGTAGCGCCGCTCTCCCTAACTCTCAACTAGAACTACATTGGAAAGTCTAGCCCTAATTCTCTAGAGATGAGAGGTCATCCATTCGAGGGACGCCTCTACATCTCCATAATGTGGTGCCCTTAGGGAGGGGGGTCTACCTCTTTATTTATAGTTTAGAAAAGCCTCCCACCTCTTCTGGACAGGCGATATGGGACTAATTCTTGCACCGTTTACTCTGTTGGGTCATTATACATTTAACTTGGGCCTTCCAATCATCCCTCATGTGAGCCCACTCAAGGGAGCACCTTGGGGTGCCTCTCTTGGGCCTCTTCCATGCCATATGAGCCTCTTCTCACGTTATGGGCCTTGCTTGGGCGTGGGGCCCATTAGTGATAATTCTCCTTTATTTATAAAATTAATATCTTTTCACTCCGGACTCCAAATATAGCAAATGATATGTCCGTTTCGATCATCTCGACGAGCCCGTTGCAATGGTGTAGTCCAATTCATCATTTGAGATACTTTTATTCTGTGCAAAATTGGATATACCTGCAAAACGATCAAGAACAGCACAACTCGTGGAACTCGTTAGAATCAAACCCTACAACTATGCTTTATGGTTGATATCATGTTATATTGAGCAATAGTTGGTGGTATAAAATAGGCGTTAAGGACCATCAACAAGTTCCCCCAAGCTTGCCCTTTGCTAGTCCCTTAGCAAAGCTTAACTACTAAACTTGGATCGGGGAGTTGCTACAATGTTTTCACTTCTCAAAAGTACACATGCTTTCAAACTAAAATTCTCCCTTAAATTAGACAAAACTGCTCTAACTTTCAAACTTACACATTTTACCATTAACTATGGAGCTTTTCAACTTTCACGTGGGTCTTGATTAATTGAAAGATAGAACAATCAAGTCAAGCACTACGTCTTAAATTCTTCACTCAACCAATATTCTGGAGTTTTTATAAGTTTTAAAATAAAACTCAGAGCTTAATCATATGACACCCTCAAATCTCTTATTGTATGTGATATTTGTGGTTCTTACTGAGGCAATTATGTTGTCATGCCCTCCTACAATTAATTATTATAGTGGAGCTTATAGGAGTGGCATTAAACAAGGACGAGCATACTTGCAATTCATATATTGTAAAGTCAAATAATGCATCCAAAGAGAGTCAAGTCATACAATCAAACCAAGGTGTGCATGTGTATGGAATATGGTGGATAGGTGATTATATGGTGGCTAATCCTAATTCTACTTATGCTCTTTGAAAATAAATCTCTCTTTCTTGGACTTAGAATTTCCATAGGAAAACATGGGCTATCTTTATTCTTTTTTCTTTTTCTCTTTTTTTTTTTTTTTTTTTATTTAGGGAGGCGAGAATCTAAATACCAACTATTGGACACTTGTCCATTTTTTTACTCCCTCTTTTCTTCTTCTTCTTCTTTTTTTTTTAATACCTTTTTTTTCATAGCCACATGCATCCTTCGAATACAAAATAACTGAGGAGAGATAATAATAATAATAATAATAATAATAACTTAGAGCATTAAATAGCGGTTGTCCTATGGGGTATATTTTTGGGTGTTTACTCCCAGTGTAGGAGAAAAATAATTTTAAGGTGGATCTGGATGAAAGTGGAAAATGATTGCGCTTACTCCTAGAGTAGGAGCAATGCATATGTAGGTGGAGTGTGTAAGTGATCTTGATTAAAAAAGCATGACAAGGCTCTCATAAGGTATACAACAAAGGTTGACTGAACTCAATGCAAAGCAAGCAGCTTGAATGAGCAAAGGTTTTCCTAATCTAAATGTATATCATGTATGGCTTTGGTAGGAATTTAAACTTTGTCATACAAGAGCTCATCATGTAAAATTTTCAGTTTTTCAAAGGATAAATCTCCAGAACTTAGTATCGTTAGGAATAAGATAAATAGTAGCTCAGTCTCTCTTATATCATATCCATCAATCACCTAGACTTAGCTCAAGCATATGCCTCCACAAGTTTCAGGTTCAGAGTAAATTCTTATATCAAAACAGTCATATCCAAAACTCAGGAGAATTTAAGGTTGAAAACTAGGCACGTGAAAGGAATTACTGACGAGCAACTATTCATCATCTCCAAGACGTAATTTTATTATTCTTCAGTTTTTATTTGACTCTTAATAAACTAGACAAAATTATAAACATACTCTATGATCACACCTTAATACATAATCAAACTATCTTTATTTGGTTTTAATGATCATTCATCATTTTATTTATTTTAGACCAATGGAATCATAAAAGACTCTATAGACGTGGACCTTCATGTGCCCACATATTTTTGGTATTTTATAACTATAAGATAGACTCGATAATCGCATAGGTATACTTACGATAACTAGGGGATGCTCTCCCCCAAGCGTTGGATGTTGTCATAGTTGAGCATTAAAGCTGAGTGGTCCTTATAGAGGAGCTCATGTTTGTAAGAGCAAGAGTCGCGGGGAATACTTCAATCTCATCACTCAAGAAGTTACTTCCTTCACACAGAGGTCGGTGTGTGTCGGAGAAATGTGCTTCGAGTGATGAAGATAAAGATTCCTGGGTGAGCTAGCTCTACGAGTCATCTGCAGAAAGCTCTCACAAAACACCAAAACTCGTGGAACGGTATTAGGATAAAACGTTAGTGGTTAGCCGTTTTAGAGGATTGGGTGTTGTGGAGGTTTTTAAAGTATTTTCATGATAGCGATATTGCAGCCGGGATGCCCAATTAATATTTTTCAATTTTATAGGTTTATATGTAGAAAGTACAAATGCATGATATGTATTTTTTTATTTTGTAGGCCACCCACAGTGAGAACTCCTATAACTGTTACGCTACACGGGTTTCATATGGGCTTAGTTTTTTTTTTAAGATGCATGAATGCAACCTAATGCATATCTATTTATTTTTATTATTTCCTATGTAATACTAATGTAGAAAAGTAAATATTGTTAAGAGAAAATAAATCATGCAATGTAAGAAAGTAAATATGAATAACTACCGATGTTACCTCACGGCGAGGGTTCGATGTTTTGAGTCCTCCGAACTGGACTCCTCCTTGCAGTAGTTCACTGATCGAGTACTTCGGTTTGCTTCTAAGGATGTGGATTGAGGTGGTGTCTCCACTAGTGGCGTTTCCAATGGTAGTGCCACATTCTTCCTTTCTTTTTGTTAGCATCTCGAAGCCAATCTTATGTGCATCCTTGTTACTAGTCTAGAACTCCCACTTATAGAATTTAGGGAATCTTTCCACACTTTGCTTGAAGTGGGTTCTGCTCTAAAGATAAGGTAGAGATCAAGCGCAGGAGCTCTATTGGTGGGAAAACACCAAAAGAACTAGAAATTTATTCATTCTCTAATATTAGGCACAATAAGATTGATGTCTTTTTACATTGTTCATTTACATCTTAGGTGAGAATATCAAAAGTATAAATATAGCATTTGAGCTTATGAGATAAGAGAGTGGAGTTACTTAACCTATAGAAGGATTGTTCATCTTTACAAGTTATCAAATTAACATGATGAATATCATCTTCCAAAATAAGATATATCATATTTGAGCTCATTTGGTTAAGATTGAGATCAAGAGAATAGTGCTATGATGTGTACTCCACGATCAAGAGGAAATGATGACCACTTACCTTTAAGGTGTTACCTTTATTACTAGAGCATGATGATATCATGTAGTAAAGGATAGATGATTTTAAATGGTCTTTTCCTTCCTTGTATCTTAAGTTGTTTCTTAGCATCTTGTCTCATATGTTGAACTCCATTCTCACTATTCTAGACTTTTATTTCTCTCATTATTTTTTCTCTGCAAGGGATTAGTAGACAACACATACCCGAAGGAATATACTATTTATTTTAAAGTACGGACAGTGTTTGCCAAAGAGTTAAGGATTAATCTATAACTCATGTTCTAAATGATTCACCATTACTTCAACTTTTTCAATAAGGCTAAGACAAAGATGTTACTTTGAAGAATAACTTTAAACCTTGATTTGATTCTATGAAATCTCCTAATATGATTTAAACATTTTTATATAGGAGATGATAGTCTATAGATACAGCCAAATTCTTATACAAATATGCTTTGATGTTATAATGTTTAAGTGATATTTTGAAGCATATTTATAATAGAGTAAGAAAGTTCAAATGACTAGAGATATTCAAATAGAACCAAGAATATATAGGTGAACCAACAGAGAATTTTATTTATTTTAAGTTTTAGTAAATTAAGTATAAGGTATGGATAACCAAGACAATTAACAACATGGTATAAGATGTTAAATGTAATTTAAAGTTGCATGGAGCTTGGATAAATGCACCTTATGTCTTGCAGGCTGATTGGTCCACTATTATGGTGAAGTGTAGAAGGTGTTGAAGTGTTCTTACATTGATTTCTTTTTATCTTAGTCTTTTCTATACACTTGTTCTCCTTTTTTTTTTGCTTCGAACCATGATCAGACATTTATTCTTTCTTTCCTGCATTAATATCAGTAGACACATACCCGAAGGATTGCAACAAGTTTAGGATGTGGGTTATGGTCCATAAAGTTTATACGAATTTCATCTATGCTAATGAAAGGATGGGCTTTTAGGATTACTTTAGCATAGATTTCTTTTAACAAATTTTATTGGCAGCTGCACTTTAATATGGTTCAAGGCAAAGGTAACTTGCAACAAAGGATTAAATATATAAACTTTGATACTTACAGTTCTTTCATAGAGGATGAGCTGTGTCTTCCTTTTTGTGCAAAGTTATTGGACTTCATCACATGCCTTGATTCATCTCGTGATGTGAGTGCATCTCTTGACTTACCCGAATTGAGTTTAAGAGTTTTTTACGTAGAGGTTAGTCCAACAAAATATCTAATGTCTACTACAATAATTTCTAGTTCAATAACCAAACCAAACTTCATGTCTAATTTGATTAAGGTAGGCTATTTAACCTAAGCACCACGCTCAATTTAAAAGCCTATGAAAGTATACGCGCATACTTCCAAACCAAAGTATACTATAGCAAACAAAGATAGCATGAAAGCACATAGAGATATACTCAAATAGAGATGAAAGCATGATCATGCATGGTGAGAATATTTTTTTTTAATTAAAGATTTTCAAGTGACATGCATATGTGGAAGAAACTAAACATGTTATGGATTTGATATGAGATGGATTAGATGTATAGATTTTTCAAAGTAAACATGCAAGTAGAATGCAAACAGATAACTACTCATCAAATTTAAAGTCTATGAGCAAGACTTTCTCACCTTTCTTAATCATACTTACCATGACTCACAATAGAATTTGTGAGTAGTGCAGCGTCTTTGTTCGTCACATATGATGAACTTTAAATATGATGACGACTTTTTCAATCTACACATGGTTAGAATAATATATATGTTTATACATACCTGTGAGATGACAGGGGCTTCATTGTTGATGGATCATTAATGTTCGGGCACCACGGGTTCTTAAATATCCTTCTTATCTTGGTCTTGTGGAATTTCACCATAAAGTTGACGCGATTGATAGCCTGCTTATTCCACAACTCAACCAAACAAGGGTAATCCTACTAAAGCTAGTAGTAGACTAGATAGTAGATATCAAGATCAATATCAAAATCTCTACGCCAATTGTTTCCCGGCAACGGCCGCCAAAAATGCTTGTTGACATTTCTAACGTCGCTACTAGAAATAGAGGTAAATCCCTATCCCCGGCAACGGCGCCAAAAATGCTTGTTGGTATTTCTTATGCACAATTAAAATATGAAAGATTCCGCAAGCGCACAGAAAACCGCTGTAGCATTTTATCGGGAGTATTCCAGGTATCGTTATTTATATTTTACCACTGGGAAATAATGGATAGAGACATTGATAGTTCACCATCATGTATCTACTAACTAATACACCAACTAGATTAAAGTAGGGGTTAACGATAGATTGATGATAGGAATTATGCATATATGACACACACGAGAGAATTCTATGATAAAAGAGTAAATAGCTAAAGTGAGAGGACAACGGGAGAGTTCAAGGTTCCTAAATACTTCTCTATTACTTGGGTTCTATAGTAACTGATTTATGGAAGGTAAAGCAATCACACAATAACACTTCGGGACATCGGAACACTAGTCACGGAAAGGGGTGAGAAAGGGACTAGGAAGCTCCGACTACGGTCCTACAAACACCAACCCTAACATGGTGGAATACGTCGGCCGTCAGGGCTGTCACCACCTGGGGCTACCACAACTATATGTTGGACTGGGTGCAATCTCAGATAACCTATAGTCTAGACACCATGTCTATACTACGAATTACTACTCTAGCCACACGTAATAACTAGAGCACCTAATACAAAGGAGATCCTTTGCTAAAGTATAACAACTATACTAACCAGTTAAATGTAATGCATAAAAGTAAATAGAGAAGATAATAAATATATTAAAGCATAAGTCTTACAAGAATAGATACAAAGATATACCAGAACTCTGACGACTCCTGCGAAGACTCCTCCGGAACCCGGGCGTAGCGCGCCTCTCTCCCTAACTCTCAACTAGAACTACATTGGAAAGTCTAGCCCTAATTCTCTAGAGATGAGAGGTCATCCATTCGAGGGACGCCTCTACATCTCCATAATGTGGTGCCCTTAGGGAGGGGGGTCTACCTCTTTATTTATAGTTTAGAAAAGCCTCCCACCTCTTCTGGACAGGCGATGTGGGACTAATTCTTGCACCGTTTACTCTGTTGGGCCATTATACATTTAACTTGGGCCTTCCAATCATCCCTCATGTGAGCCCACTCAAGGGAGCACCTTGGGGTGCCTCTCTTGGGCCTCTTCCATGCCATATGAGCCTCTTCTCACGTTATGGGCCTTGCTTGGGCGTGGGGCCCATTAGTGATAATTCTCCTTTATTTATAAAATTAATATCTTTTCACTCCGGACTCCAAATATAGCAAATGATATGTCCGTTTCGATCATCTCGATGAGCCCGTTGCAATGGTGTAGTCAATTCATCATTTGAGATACTTTTTATTCTGTGCAAAATTGGATATACCTGCAAAACGATCAAGAACGCGGCACAACTCGTGGAACTCGTTAGAATCAAACCCTACAACTATGCTTTATAGTTGATATCATGTTATATTGAGCAATAGTTGGTGGTATAAAATAGGCGTTAAGGACCATCAACGGGGGAGGAGCATCCCCTAGTTATCAGGTAACTATACCTAGGCGATTATCGAGTCTACTTTTTATAGTCATAAAAATACCAAAAATATGTGAGCACATGAAGGTTCACAATAGTATCATAGAAAAATTTAAAAATGCTAAAACTATATGAGCACATGAAGGCTCACCCTTAATTAAGAAAAACACAAAAATATTCAGGCACATAAAGGCTCGATGCGATCGAAGGGACTAGCTTGGGGGAGATGCACCCCCGTTATCATCGTGATTAAGGTATGTCTTTACTATTAATTTTATTTTAGTAAGCTATAGTGTGTGTTAGATTTAATAATTAAAGTATGTTTAAAGAACTCTCTCTCTCTAATCTTTTAAAGTGGAAATGATGAATAGTTGCTCTACTGAAATTTCTTTTAAGTGCCTAGTTTTTTAACCATGGATTCTCCCGAGTTTGGATATGACTACTTTGATATAAGAATTTACTCCGAACCTGAAATTTGTGGAGGCACACACTTGAGCTAAAGTCTAGGTAATTGATCGACAATGATACATGAAGGTCTAAGCTACTATTTATCTTATTCGTATCATTACTAAGTTCTGGGGATTTATTTTGAAAACCTAAAATCTTACATGATGAGCTCTTGTATGACAAAATCTAAATTCCTACCAAAGCCATATATGATACATTTAGAATTAGGAAAACCTTTGCACATTTATGCTGCTTGCTTTACATTGAGTTTAGTCAACCTTTAGAATATACCTTATGAGAGTCTTGTCATGCTTTTAAAATCAAGATCACTTACGCACTCCACCCACATATGCATTACTCCTACTCTAGGAAGTAAGCGCAGTCATTTCCACTTTCATCTAGATCCACTTTAAAAATGTTTCTCTCCTACATTAGGAGTAAACACCTAAAAATAGACCCTATAGGACAACCCCCCGTTTAATTGCTCTAAGTTCTTATCATTATCTCTTCAATTATTTATATTCAAAGGATACATGTGGCTATGCAAAAGTATTGAAAAAAAAGAGAGAAGAGTGAAAAAAAGGGGAGTAAAAGATGGACAAGTGTCCCAGCATTAAAACAATGGGTACATAGATGCCCGCCTCCCAAATTAAAAAAAAAAAAAAGAAGAAAAAAAAAGAGAATAAAGATAGCCTATGTTTTCCCGCGAAAGTTCTAAGTTTTAAAGGAGAGAGTTATTTTCAAAAGAGCAAAATTAAAATTAGAATTAGCCACTAAATACCATATATGCACCTATCCACCATACACCACACACATGCACATCTTGATTTGATTGAATGCCTTGATTCTCTATGGATCCATTGTTTGACATTACAATATATGAATTGCAAGTATGTTCATCCTTGTTATTGCCACTCCTATGAGCACCACTATAAATACTTAGTTGTAGGAAAGGCATAACATCATTAATGCCTCAAGTGAGAACCATAAATACCACATACATTGAGAGACTTGAGGGTGTCATACAATTAAGCTCTGAGTTTTATTGCGAAAATTTATAAAACTACGGAATATTGGTACTTGTAAAGAATTTGAGACATAGTGCTTGACTTGATTGTTCTATCTTTCGATTGCTCAAGATTTATGCACAAAATTTGTAAAGCTCCATAGTTAAAGGTAAAATGGGTAAGTTTGAAAGTTGGAGTAGTTTTGTCTAAACCAAAGGAAAATTTATGTTTAAAAGCAAGTGAGCTTAAAAGAAATAAAAGTATTACAGCAATTCTCGATCCAAGTTTATTAAGAATTAGATTTAGATTGTTTGCCAAGGACCTGGCAAAAAGGTAAGCTTAGGGGTATTGTTGACACTCCTTAGCGTCAACTTTTACTAGCACTTTAAACCTGAAGGAGAACATGAAAACATACTAGTCTAGGGCTTTATCGACAAATTCCACGAGTTTTGCATATTCTATATTTTTCGGGGATTTTCGAGAAAAGGATAAAAGAAGGATTTCAATGCATAATTATCACGAAATTGATCCACGTCGGAGCAACATCGCTAGAGGACTCGGGAAGGGTCTAGAAGACACCGGCGGCGGGGCCCTTGAGAGGAGATAAGGTGGGGCCGGCCGGCCCCACCCTGGGCCGCCCGGCGCCCTAACTCCACCGATCACCGCCGCCTTCTGGAGTCTTCCTCCCTCGGTTGCGTGGAGTCCAATCGCAGCATCCCTACGTTGATTTGAGGTCGGTTTGATCCGACGGTGCACATGAGATGAAGACACGGATCGGCGGCGTGGCGGTTCCTTGCCCCCCTACTCCACCTCGGCCTATATAATGGCGCCCAAGGCTCCCCCAAGAGGCATTCTACACCCCAAGGCTTCATATTCTTCGTTAGATTAGGGTTAGGGTCCCTCTAGTTGATCTAGTCTAGTTCATCTAGTTCTAGCTAGTTCATCTAGATGTAGCAATTAGGAGAGACTAGTTCTTCTAGATCTAGTCTTGTTTAGAGATTAGAGAGATTGAGTAGAGGAGTAGAGATTCTGGAGGAGCTCCGGCATGTCGGCGCTTCTTCGTGGCTGTATTCTTACGGATTGACTTCCTCGCCCGGAGCTGCGTTCGAGGTACTTTTGTATTTACTATTTCGATTCAAGTAAGCGATCGTTTATATTCGTTCTTTAGTTCACATCTCATATTGAGGACTTTGATCTTGGTAATTGCTTGGTTGAAGTAGTATTTTCGTAGTGTAGGCGTGGTGCCTAGGCTAGGTTTACTTGTGGATGTCCCCCGATTAGCGGATAGTGGTAGCTCGCGTAGGTGACTTTATAGCTGCGTTGAATCCTCTGTAGTCCACTTCCGTTGATAGGACGATGTGGTGATAGGTGTCCGGTAGGTAGATTACTCTGTTTCTTCTCCTATTCGGGTCACTTGCCCGATAAGGCGATATTATACAAAGTTTACCGGTAGTCAGAACTAGAGTACATTAGCTATTTCTCTTTTTCTTGATATGATCTATGCCTAATTGTAGGATTAAGTATATACACTTTGTCATTATCACAAGCATTTCCTGTGGATACGATATTTAAAACCTCAGGATAAAATGTGACACCGGTATGATATATCGTGTGCGCTTGCGGATAATCCTACTTAAAACTTATTTAAATAGAGTGCAGTTAAAAATACCAACAACAAGGCACATGGGCAACGTATGAATCCATCCCGCTTGTTTTCCTCGGCCACTCTTAAGAAATAATGCACACCATCAATGAATTCTTTGGAGCGGCGATCGGCATTGTACATCCAATGACGTGTCATTGTCTGCATTGCAACAAAAAGTATTATAAGTTTCTAATTTTTATACAGAAATGAGAGTAACAAATAACCTAAAATTCTCTATTTCTAAATTTTCTAAACAAGCAAAATTAAAAAACACCAAAGTTCTCTATTTCTCTAACTAATCATAAAATGTGATAGGCATACTAGTTATAATTAACTAATTAACCTGGTCACAAATTGTAAATTAATGTGTGATAAGTTTCTAAAATTTTTTATACAGAAATGAAAGTAACAAATAACCTAAAATTCTCTATTTCTAATTTTTTCTAAACAAGCAAAATTAAAAAAAACACCAAAGTTCTCGATTTCTCTAACTAATCATGAAATGTGGTAGGCATACTAGTCATAATTAACTAATTAACCCGGTCACAAATTACAAATTAATGTATGATAAGTTTCTAATTTTATACAGAAATAAAAGTAGAAAATAACCTAAAATTCTCTATTTCTATTTTTTTTTTTCTAAACAAGCAAAATTAAAAAAAAAAAAACACCAAAGTTCTCTATTTCTCTAAATAATCAAGAAAATTAACTAATTAAGCCGGTCACAAATTGCAAATTAAAGTATGATAAGTTTCTAATTTTTAATAGAGAAATGAAAGTATAAAATAACCTAAAATTCTCTATTTCTAATTTTTCTAAACAAGCAATTTTAAAAAAACACCAAATTTCTCTATTTCTCTAAATAATCAAGAAATTTGGTAGGCATACTAGTTATAATTAACTAATTAACCCGGACACAAATTATAAATTAAAGTATTATAAATTTTTATTTTTTATACAGAAATAAAAGTAACAAATAACCTAAAATTCTCTATTTCTAATTTTTTCTAAACAAGCAATTTTAAAAAAGTGATTGTAGTTTTTAATTTTTTAAACAAATAACAGAAATGATAAGTTTCTAATTTTTTTCTAAACTAATTAAAATAAAAACCCTAATATATAACACCACACATATAAAGAAGTGATTGTAGTTACTAGCATTCAAATAAAAAGTTAATTTTTAGAGAACTAATTGTAGTTTCTATCATTCAAATATTCAAACGATGAAATGATTGGAGTTTAAAATAGTGTAGAAATAAAAAAAAACCACATATATAACACCACAAAATGACAAAAAGAAGCTGCTAAAACATGAGATTACGAAGCTAGTGACCTCTAAACAAGTCGATGACGGCGTAGAAGTGACGAAATGAATCAATAGCCGGAGATGTGAGCACAAATCAAGCAAGAACACATGAAGAACAAAGAAGAAGAGTGAGCTCGGGCAGCTCGGCCAGGGGAGGAAGAAGGATTCAAATATGGGGGGGAAGATTTAATCCCGGTCCCTAACACCAGCCGGGACTAAAGGCCTATCTTTAGTCCCGGCTGGTGTCACAGATCGGGACAAAACCTTTAGTCCCGGTTGTGAACACCAACCGGGACTAAAGAGAGGCCTTTAGTCCCGGTTGGTAACACCAACCGGGACTAAAAAGTCCCGCCGCAAATGCGACACCATAGCCGTTGGGCTGGGGACTTTTAGTCCCGGTTGGTGTTACCAACCGGGACTAAAGGCCTTTTTAGTCCCGGGCGCATGTTTTGCGGGAGCTATTGCTCATTTTGGGCAAGTGACCAAAGGCCTTCCCTGTAGTAGTGTGGAGTCTGAAATTAATAAACAAATGAGTAAAGTTGTAATTACAGGCTTGTGCAGATCATAGCTGAGAGAGGGTGTTTCCTTGGGTTCGTGCGAGCCTAGCGACTCATTCCTCGCTAGCGCGATTACAGGTGCAAAGGGGTAACCTTTAGGTACACCTCCAAACCTCATTAGTTCAAATATTTATACTACTTTTCAGAAATTTTGAAGAAGTAGTATAAATACTTGAACTAAAGAGGTTTAGAGGTGCACCTAAACTCACCAATTTGCACCTCTAAGCGCGATGCTCCCTTCCCTCCCTGACCAATGAAAGAGCACCTTTGCTGGCGATTTTAATCCCGTTGGGGACGCCCTGAGGATCACCTATCTACTACACCTGCTACTGGTGTCTGTAACCACTGCAGAGCAAAGCAACAATCCAACTGCCATCGTTCAGAGTTGCTTCTGCCTTGTACCGGTACGTAGAATCCGCGGCCAAGATCACGTAAACGGACAAGCTAGTTAAACAACTCTGCACACAAGACAGTAGGCGCATTTCCCCGTCCCATGCGCAGTCTGCAGTCACATGGGAGTGAAGAGAATGAGAGAGATTAGAGAACGACGGATCAAAAGAAAGAAGGACGTTTGAAAGCGAGTCCGGCCGGCACCGAATCCCGAACGCGCATATTAGAAGTATTGGCAGACAGTAATCATGCGCTCATCGGGGCTGTGACCACGATCTTGATCGCCGTTCTTTTACCCCATCGCGAATGATTCATGCCGGCAGGGGTAAAGCGTCGTCGTAGTATATTTGTGCCGGATCCTAGCCTTGGCTACTGTGACGGTGATACCTCGCCTGGATCACGTTATGGGCGCAATGTTTTCCCCCTCGTGCCGCCCAAGACGTGCATGGCATGGCATGGCGATCGATCCGGCATCGATTCGGTCTTTGATTCCCTCCCTCCCAAACCTTGGCTGCCGGCGACACACACTGCCCTATTACTGCTGCCCTAGCCTAGACGGCCTAGCTAGGTGAGCAGCGATCGATTAAACAAAAAGATTGGGGGCAAGGATCTGATGCGCGGGAATGTTCTTGGGGCGTGGCGCCGATCGATGGAAGAAGTCGGGGCAGGCGCAGGCGCAGAGCAGGTGTTCCTGGGCGCCGTGATGATGGCGGTTCCCCGATCGAATCTCTGTCGCCGCTCCCGCCCAGCAGCTGCTGTCTGTGTGTGCTGCTGCCTCTGGCAGCGCGCCGCGGCCCGATCTGAAGGCCTTGTTCTCACTATCGGCGTCGGGGGCTCCGTGCCTCGGCAGCTTGCTTGCCTGCCTGCGATCTTCCCCGCGTGTGGAAAATTCCGAGGAATAAAGCGCGCGCGCTGCGGCCTGCGGGGCGATCTGATAAAGCTGTGACGTATCCGGCCGGCTCCCATTGTTAAATTCGACGTGCTAGCCAAGGCCTGAATCAGCTCACTATGCACCGAGTGACGGATGGATGCTACCCTACAGTGTTCAAGCGGACCGTCGTCGGAGACACGACACAAGGAAACAGTACGAGTACAGTATATACTAGCACTGTAGTCTGAGTATTTGCAGGTACTCCCTCCGTCCTTTTTTATATGTCGTCATGGGATACGTGCCACAAGTTTGACTTGATTTATAGAAAATACGTACAATATTTATATCTCTAAATAATTTTGTTAAAAAATAGATCCAAAGATCTTTTCGATGATACTAATTATGATAATAATCGATAATATTTATTATTTATTAAAATTGTCAGCATTTGTGTCTCGGGAAGCGAAGCGACAAATAAAAAGGGACGGAGGGAGTAGATGGGAGGGATCAACATCAAAATTCAAAAGCACTGCTAACGGCCATTTTGTAGCGATCTCTAGTGCAAGTACGTGTATATACCGACTGCAAGGGCATTCTTCCAAGCTCTCATGAAGACCGCCGGAAAGATTCTGGTGAAGATCACCTCGTTCCAAGCGTGGATTTGCGAGAGCTAGTAGCACACTAGCATGCAGCCCCCCCTGCTGCTCCATCAGCAGTGGTGGTGAGCCCCAATTTTCAAGCGCGTGCTTCTTGCGCCTTTTTGAACAGAGCTTAAGCGCAGACGGCACGAATCCCGAGCTTGACCACCATCATCATGTTTCCTACTACTGTACTGTACGCACTGCGCTAATGTGCAGTCCCGTCGTCTCTCGTTTCGCTCCGGCTGGCGAGAAAAGACGCGGCGGCCCCACCCGATATTCTCTCTTCTCTTCTTGTTCTTGACGTGCATGCATGCATCGGCCTGCGTGCGTGCAGTGCAGAGAGCCCTTGAGCTGCGCCTTCTTCACCTCGCTCGCCGGCGACTGGGTGGGTGAACAAAAAAGCGAAGAGGAGAGCCGGGCGCACAGAGGAAAAAAGCATGCATGCAAGGGTACAAGAGTTTGTTTCCTCATGTCACGTCCTGTCATTCAGCGAGACGCCGACGGGCGGTGGACAAACATGTGTTGGCCCGTACGTAGAGTACTAGACGAGGCCTGCGGCAGCTGCCTGCCTGCTGCCCGCACCCGTCCTTTCGGCCAGTCCATCCGTCGACTCATTCATCTTTCCCGAACTCCGAAAGTGCTGGCCAGGGCAGGCACAATCGAGTGACCGGACTCTTCACTCATGGCTCTAGCTCGACCCTTTGATCGCCACTCCACTCACCCAAGATTTCAGCGTGCCCAGACAGCCAGACTCCGATTCCGGAGTGCATGCATGTTCATGTCTCATGTCCGATGTTTTTCTCTCTCTTTCTCCCATCTCTCGGTCCCAAGAACCCAACCCTTTCCATCTTCACTCATGAGCGGCCATCATGGCGCACACCGCAATATTGGACCTTTCCACCACGTTCTGAGTCCCGATCAGCACCGTAGTTTCGTTTCCCTTCTACAAACTCAGAGCTTTTGATGTTGTACGTACTGCGGCTAAGCGGCTTCTATATTGGCACATTATTGCCTTCGTTCGTGTCATCCGAAACATGTGCGCTAACTCCCATTATTCCGCCCAAGTAGGAGTACACCATGATTATTGGGCTCCAGGACCTCCATCAGCAACGTCGTCATCTCGGCGGCGTTTCGTCCCTGTTAACAGATTCTACTACTCCTCCTACCATTGCAGATGATTGCAGATGCCCATGCATGAATGCCAGGAAACAAAGGAATCGACGAGCAGTACGTAGTGGCTACTCCTCGCTCCTAGTCCTAGACACAGCCAGCAGCGGGTCAGTGTAGCGTGTACCACGATGGCACGGAACGAGCTACACCTCGTAGTAGCGCAGCACTAGCAGCACACGCAGACACGTAAGGAGAGAATCTCTCACGCATCTCGTCGGTCTCCATGCATGATCGGTCGGTCCGGTCGTCGTGTCCGGGAGAAGCGAAGCAGCCACAGCGAGGCTAAAGGCCGCCGCGGCCGGGCAAGGACTAGCGGAGCCCGGGTTTCTAGGAGTCAAATCCATCGGCACACCAGCATGAGAGGCAGCAGGCAGCAGCGCGCGGCTCTCCGCTAGGTAGCCCCGGGTAGCCTCTCGCTTTTGCGCGTGTCGCTTTTCCGCTTTGCGTTTGCCGGCGGGCCGGCCCTCCTCCTCCCCCTGCCGCGCTCCGATCCGCCTGCCCGCCCCAAACAAGAGGTGACCCGGCCCCGGCTGCCCGTGCCTGGCATCGGCCATCGGGCATGAGCATGCCGCGCCGCGCCGAGAGGACGAGACGCTCGGCTCGGCTTGATCGGCTGGGTGGGCGGGTGTGGATCAGATCGTTGTGGCCGGCGCAGGAATCCGGGCGGCGGTGGGGGCGGGCAGGAGGAGAGCACCTGCGCTCGGTCGTTTCCGCCGGGGGGAGCGTACGACCGCTTGTCGGGCTGCCTTGCCCCCGCGCGGCACGCTACGACGCGTCCTCCCGTCCCCCCCCCTCCCCCACCACCCGCTCGCTCGCTCGCTGCATGCGTCGCAGCGTAATTTGACTGCACTGCTGCACGGCGTACGGGCGCCAGGAGGTGCTAATCATTCGCCGCCGAGTGCTTGCTTGGCTAACGACAGGATGCACCAGCAGGGCCTTCGGCTTCGCAAACGATCAAAGTGGTTTCCGACCCGGCCAGCTTTGCAGAACAAGTGTGAATCGGGCGATCAAGACCAGGGTTCTTTTTTTTTTTTTCTTGCAATAGAGTGGTATCCTTTTTTTCCCCATCCGTTCCTGCCAGTGATTATTGGTGAATAATCTGCCTGTGACCGTGATGACGCTAGGCGTGCGTTGCGACGAGGTGGCCCCTCTGTGGGCCCGCGGCTTCGGGGACTGGGCCACCACGCCGACCGACCGACCGACCGACCGAGACCGGCGAGGGCGAGAGGCGACCAGTCCGGACGCCGGTTGCGCTTTGCAGGGAGGAGGATTCCAAATTTCCGGTCTGCACTCTGCATCGCATGAGGCGCAGTGTGCAGGCGTGCAGCAGAAGCATGCATGGCATGGACCGTGGCGGCAGCCGGCAGGAGAGAAGCACGGTACGGCCATACAGTACCACGCGTGCTGTGGCTGTGCCGTGCTCGTGCTGAGGTTCGCCACGTCCAGACAAAGATTGGACACAGTACTCGATCCGTAGTAGTACCAGCTACAGTAGGTGTGTGCAGCATATTCTCTACGTAATCTGTTTATTGGAGTAGATGGAACTGAATAATTATAATTACTGTAGATAAGGGCGATCGAACACTTGTTTATTGGAGTAGTACATCTCCGAATGAATGCAACAAAGTGGTGAGTACGTGAAAGTGAAGTAACGATCCCTGTTCAAAGGCTTTTAAACATGTCACCAGATCAGTCCAGCACCATGCATCCTCTCCAGCTTTCTTCTCCACACCAGTCATATTCTGGAATCTGGACGTAAAGGCAGGAGTACTCCTATCCTACTATGATTGTATCCTGCCTCTGAACCCGCAACATGTTGGAATATGACATGCAAATAGACACCGTGACATTGGTAACGGCACTGGTAATCATGCAGCGTTGATCAGTGCTACTGCTACGATACTGATGATGACTAAAAACAGCACGCCATGCAGCTGCAAATTGCAATGCTTCCAAACCCTGCAGGGGGTGTCAAGGCCAGTTGTCACCTCATCCTCATGCATGAGTCACAAAGCTCTGGCGTTTCCCCGGACGGTCAAGGCATGCATGCCGACCAAGCTGGTGGGCGATAAGCCCATTTTTAGAGCCTTCCAAGGCCCCCCCAAATTGCCATGAGGTTACGAGTGAGTTGAATTGCAGGCATGCATAGCTTGGAAACGACACATCACACATGGCCTTGTACTCTTGCGGTCAGCCGCTCCTCCTCTTGCCCTTGTTGGCCTCTCCGATCCCGGGCATTTGACTGCATGATTGGGGAATGGAGAATCCTCTCCTCTCCCGCGCGCGTCTTCATTGCTTCTCCACCTATTCTTGCTCATGAACGACACCTGTATGCATGCACGTTCCTTTCCTTTCGGCTTAGAAAATTCCTGTGATGATTTGATCTCCTGCCCTTGTCAGTCCAACAACAACAACAACTTGTAGTGCTCCGGCCATTGAAGTGCCATGATCACACGCTGCCCGGCCGGTCAGGCCCTCCTGCCCTACCACTGGCCGCGCCCGCGCGCGAGGCCTACTGGTCGTGGTCGATCATGACGTTGCATTGCGTACGTACCACACAGTCCGCTGAATGTGATGCGATGTGATGCTCGGGGCTCCACTCATTTTCGTATAGTACGGAGTATATATAATACCGGGAGATACCTTACGTGCCAAGTAGACAATTCATAGTTTTCTACGCACGGTTACTCCTTTTCCCCGTGAAAACGGAGAAAAAGGCACAGGCGTCACTTGACTCTCTCCTCTTTTTTTTTTTTCCATGAAAACGAAAAAAAAAAAAGGCACTGTGCGGGATCACTTCTGGATTTTATTTTCAGGAAAGATGTGCTTCTTTCTTTCCAGAAAGTGCGAAAGATATACTGCATGCTTCTTGAATTTTTTTCAAAGGATCGATGTGTATTTGTGGTAAACTTGCATCCATCTTGTGAAATTGGGGATCTAGTACTACAGCTAGGTACTATAGATCATTTGGTAAAGTGACCAATGGTCACCTGCATATGGGTACGTACAACATGGTCACCTGCATATGGGTACGTACAAAACAGAGGCCCCAAAACGGAGACAGCTAGGTCAGTTGGAACTAGAACATGACAGTGTTCCAAACTGTGGACTGTGGAGTGAAACCCTACCTCATTCATCATTCCAAGGAACTTGTGGCGGTCCCCACCTCCCAAGTCCCTCCTGCTAAACATGCCCCAAACCCTGGTTGTACCCCACTTGCAGCCAACAAAGTGTCAAGGTAATCACACATCAAGACAAAGCTTTGGTTTCTGAACAGAGACAAGTAAACAAGCAAGCAAGGCACACACAGAAAAACAAACAAACAAACAAAGCGGCAGCAGCTACAAGCCCTAGCTCAATCCGATCCAATCCATCCATGGCATGGCAGGATCATTCTCCTCCTCCCATCTCCGACCGACGTCTTTATAAACCGCCACACCCCAGTGCCACTACCCCACCCCTCGCAGCCTCCATCCCTCTGATTCACACCACAAAGCTACAAGAACCTGAAAGCAACCACTCCACTCCAACTTTGCCATCTCCAAGAAAGAACCCAGCCTCTTCTGCTTCAAGAAGCCTTTTTTGATCCTTAGCTGTTATCGCCATCCATCACCATGATCCAAGAACTGCTCGGCGGGGCCGCCATGGACCAGCTCAAGAGCGTGAACGACGTGAACCCGGCGTCTCTGCCCCTGTTGCTGCACCCCGTCGTCTCCAATCCATCCCCCACGTCCTCGTCCTCGACGTCGTCGCGCTCATCTGCGCAGGCCCAGCAGCAGCAGCAGCGGTCGACGTCGGCGACGTCGTCGCCGCAGGGGCAAGGGCAGCAGCAGGGCCAGGGGCAGCAAGGGCAAGGGCAAGGGGCGGAGCAGACGCCGTTGCGGTGCCCCCGGTGTAACTCCGCCAACACCAAGTTCTGCTACTACAACAACTACAACCTCACGCAGCCGCGCCGCTTCTGCAAGACGTGCCGCCGGTACTGGACCAAGGGCGGCGCGCTCCGCAACGTCCCCATCGGCGGCGGCTGCCGCAAGCCGCGCCCCATGCCCACGCCCGTCGTCGCGAAGCCGGCGGTCTCCTGCAAGGCCGCGGGCGGCGCGCCGTCGCTGGGCCTCGGCGTCGGCTTGGGCATGGGCATGGCCATGGGCGCCGGCCCCGGGCCCTGGGCGTCCTCGCAGCAGGCGGCCGCCGCGCAGCTCATGGCGCTGCTCAACAGTGCCAGGAGCGTGCAGGGCGGCGGCGGCGGCAACATGCACAGGCTCCTCGGCCTCGACGCCATGCCACACCTGCCCCTCCACGTGCTCCCGGGCGCGGGCAACAATGCCGGTGGCACGGCGCCGTCGTCGTTGTGGCCGCAGTCCGCGCCGCGTGCCATCCCTACGGCGCCGCCGCATGGACTCCCAGCTCGGGATGGGCCCACTGGGCCAGCACGACGTGCTGTCCAGCCTTGGGCTAAAGCTGCCCCCGCCATCGTCGTCGCCGGCGGCGGCAAGCTACTACAGCGACCAGCTGCACGCGGTGGTGAGCAGCGCGGCCGGACGCGGCGGACACGAGTACGAAGCAGCAGCCTCCGGCGCCATGTCCCTGCCCTGCAGCACGGCACTGACCTCCCTCCCGCCGGCCGCGTCCAGCGTCTCGGCTGCGCTGGCCAGCGCCACGGTCGGCTAGACCTCCCGCCGGTCTCCGTCCCCGTGTCCGACATGCAGTACTGGGGCGCCGGGCCGGCGGCGGCGATGATGTCCGTGGCGTGGCCGGACTTGCCCACCCCCAACGGCGCGTTCCCATGAGAGAAAACAAACCTGAACCTGATCTGATGTACGGATGACGCAGCTGTTTTACCCACATGACACACTAGCTAGTACGTACGTACGTAATCAACCAGTAGCTCCATCACTTCAGCCTTCAGTGTACTGTAGCTTTATCTTGCTGTTTGACTGTGTTTTGAGTGAGAACTCCACTCAGGGGAGGTTAATCAATGGCGTTTTTATTACTGTTGTTTTTGTTGATCAGTGGGAGAACGGGAGTAACTTTTCTTACTGTTATTAATCAGTTTTCATTAGTAATATCTTTTTTTTTTGCCTATGTATAGGAGTATACGTATCTGCATGCTGTGTACTAGTGTAGTAGTAGAAGTATCCATAACTTTTTTTTTTTTTTTGAATCAGAAGTATCCATAACCTTGTATTTGGTGTTATACGTGAGGCCGATCCATCGGTTGATCATATGCATACATGGTCTCACTACAAGGTCAATATGCATATATATGGGTGTGTTGTTTTAAGTATGGTAGATCTACCTTAACCTATATATATGTATAGCATGATTTGCTGAAAGATTAGTATAATGTTGCTATTCATCACTCTGAATTTTGGAACTATTACCCTAATTCCTAAAATGCAAAATGCCACCAAAATTCAGTAATATAGACCAATTTGTGTCCTCAATGTTAGTTTTAAAATATTCACAAAAGTGGGCACAAACAGGCTGATAAGGTAGCTAAAACTGTGGTGGGACCAATGCAGACTGCCTTTATGCCAGGTAGGAATATTATGGAAGGAGTCGTTATCCTACACGAAACTATCCATGAGTTGCATACCAAAAAAAGAGATGGCATTATTTTCAAAATAGATTTTGAAAAGGCTTATGATAAGGTGAAATGGTCTTTCTTACAGCAAACCTTACGTATGAAAGGCTTCTCATCCAAATGGTGTCGGTGGGTTGAGAGTATGGTCACGGGGGGAGGAAGTGTGGGGATTAAAGTTAATGACGATGTCGGCCCCTACTTCCAAACCAAACGTGGACTAAGACATGGAGACCCTATGTCGCCTATCTTATTTAACATCGTTGCGGATATGCTAGCTCTTCTTATTAATAGAGCAAAAAACGATGGTCAAATAAGAGGAGTCGTCCCTTATCTTATTGATGATGGTCTGTCAATTTTACAATATGCAGATGACACCATTATCTTTATTGATCATGACCCGGAGCAAGCAAAGAATCTAAAACTTTTGCTCTGCGTTTTCGAACAATTGTCAGGGCTTAAGATCAATTTCCACAAGAGCGAAATATTTTGCTATGGGGCAGCTAAAGAGATAGAACCATTCTATACGACTCTCTTTGGTTGTAATGCAGGAGAATACCCTTTCAGTTACTTAGGGATCCCTATGCACCATAGACAACTCCTGAATTCTGAATGGAGAAAGGTTGAAGAACGTTTTCAACAAAAACTCTCTTGTTGGAAAACAAAATACTTGTCCTATGGGGGAAGACTAGTTCTGCTTAACTCTGTTTTAAGCAGTCTACCTATATTTATGATGTCCTTCTTTGAGATTCCTAAGGGAGTTCTAAAAAACCTTGATCATTTCAGGTCAAGGTTCTTCTGGCAAGGATCTTCAGATAAACATAAATATAGACTTGCCAAATGGGAGGACATCTTATGTGGCAGAACCTTCTAAATTATATGGCCCACAAGCACCGACATTGTCCCTAAGACCTCTGTCGGCCGTGCATTTGAGTACCACATAACCTAGAATGTTACGTCGGGTGGATCCCCGATAAACCACGATCACTCCAGGATCGATACTTACAGAGACATCACATTATTACAACAGTTTTCATTCAAAATACCAGAGTAGCGGAAGACTTACAATAACTTATTTTACAAAACCTTTATCAAATTTATACAAACCGAGTAGCATTATTACAAAGCAGCGGAAGTATCATTACTTAACTTTGTTACAATCACACAACGAAAGTGCCCTGCCCACGGGCCACACAATCTATTCCTCGTCGGTCACTTCCTCGATCACCGTCATGCAACAAGGGCCGTAGCACTCTTGTCCATGCGGTTCACACGCAACGAGGGGTTGAACAAACCCCGAGTACAAAAAGTACCCGCAAGACTTACCCGACCAAAAATTGGGGAGAAGACTCGGGAATCTTTGGCTAATAGGAATCGAGGTGAGGCTTTAGCAAGATCAAATGACACCTTTGCAAAAGAGACTAAGCCGGTCCTTACTTTACTACATCAATCACTTGTCAACCAAGTACCGGATTCAAAACTTTCCATCATCAACTTCCATCATTACTACGATGCCGGGACTCGGATCACGGCTCCCATATCGTGGAGCACACGACGATTCGAATCGCTTAATATACCCATTTGGGGCTTCTAGCCACACGATGTATGCGAGGACCAAACATCTTACATACATCAACTCACGCTTGCATTTCTCCCGGCGAGCGGGTCCTAGCCACGAGGTACAAGTACACCATCTCCCTACGCCGCGGTCCCCTTCCACGGTGGCCCCGTAGGATGGGTACACGCTACTCGTTCGGTTATCCGTTCTCGTCAAAGATAGTACAAAGGGAGCTTACCGCCATTAGCATGCGACTAGTACTATCCAATAACCTCATGATCGGGGCCAAACAACGGACGGTCCTTAACCGACTCACAAGTGGGCGACACTACACCGGGGCACTAGCCCCTCCCGGTGCAAGTCACTCCACCCGGTCTCAATTTACTCATCATCATGCTCTTGTTGCGTACCCTTGACCCGATCAAAGTGAAGGGATACCCGGCAAGTAACATCGTTTTTTTGAATAGCGCCCTCAAGGGGAACTTTTGTTATCACATCTTTAAAAACATTTCATAAAGCCTTTGCTATCTGCGGGGGCTAAGCATGCACTAGCATTTTCGAAATCAAAACAGGTATCCAGGATGTATAGCAAGGTACGGTAAATGCACCAAGGTAGGATATCACACAACTCCTATTACCTAATGCATCATATCAGGAACATACAATATAAAAGCTTTTCGAAATACAAGGAAGTGGTTGAATGCATCCGGGGCTTGCCTTGGGGCTCGACGAAGTTAGGATTAGCGATGGCATTGCTGAGATCGGGACCAAACTCTTCACGCCCGAACACCTTCTTCTTCGGGCAAGCACGGCTACACGATTGAGATGCATGATTATGATGCAGTAGTAAAAAGAGCATGCGATAATGATGCAACGATTGTTAACCGATCTTGAGTACAACTTTCCTTCACGGTAACCTTACTCTAAGAAGGTATAACTAGCGTCGACGACGACGAAACAGCGATATACAATCAACATGAAATGCCGAAGGTCATTAGGGTTAATGACCTAGGGTCATCACTCAATCCCAAAATCAAACAACCCTAATGGTGATTAGAGGTGATTACTAATTTATTGACCATTTTCACAGTCGTTGAAAGCCGCTAATTAACTTGCTAATTAAAGATTAATTAAACCCTAATTAATCAAAGAATTAACTAATTAAACATTAATTAAAAAGGGATTAATTAAGCTTAATACAAAACTTAATCAAAACTTAACCAAACTTCATAATTAAGACCATCATACTCTAATTAGCACACAAAACAAATTTCATAATTTTTAGAGTTATATTTTAATTATTAAAAATCATGGAAGCTACATTTATTAATTAAAGGAGCAAATTAAAGCACAATTAATTTTTATTGAAAAACCATAGTTAGTATTTTTTCCTAGGTAGTGCATCACTCAAGGAACACAGACCTATTTTTGTTCAAATTTTATCTGCCCAAAAGGATTTATAGCAAAAATATGAAATTCAGCATTTGGAAATTGAAAAGGAAAAAGAAAAGTAAATTCCCTCCCCTCTTTGGACCTCACCATGCGGCCCAAGTAACCCATCTGCGGCCTGCTCGGCCCGGCTTGCGCGGCCTGCTGCCTCTCCTCTTCTCCCTCTCGCTGACAGGGCAGGCCCACCCGTCAGCTCCATCTTCCCCCTCTCCTTTCTCCGGCCGGACGGAACGACGGCGTGGTTCACGGCCGTTCTCGCCGCCGGCGAGCTCAAACACCGAACCAAAGGTACCGTTGGCTTCCCCACTCCATGGCGATCCTAGCAAGGTGCTATACGACTGCTTCTCACCACGGAGAGCGCATGACCATGGCCATGGCGGCTCGCTCGCGTACCACGGCGGCGTCGGCGTGACAACAAAGGGAGCCATTATTGGCTCGATTGATCGATACAAGGGTTTGAGATGCATTAGGACGCTCACCAAGACTTGATACTCACGCTGGTTTGATGGAGGAAGGAGTAGGAGAGCTTGGCCGCGGTGAAGATGAGATCGGGGAGATCTCGGGCCGGGACGGAAGAAGGAAAGCGGCTACGCCGAAGCGACTCCAAGTGATGAAACGAGGCAACAATTGGTTTGGTGGGTGCGCAACTACTGGGGGCGGAGCAGTGCGCAAGAGCTCGAGGACGACGATCGACCGACGAGCGTGAATTTGGACGACGGCGGGAGGTCCGGCCGGGTGGTGAGCAGAGAGGAAAAAGGAAAGGTGACAATGGCCGTGGCTCGGCTTTTATAGGGAAGGAGGGGTCGGTGAGGTGGCGGGGGGAGCTTCACGAAGGCGGCCAGGTGGTTGGGAGCGCTGGATCGACGGCGAGGGCGCGAGAAGGATCACGGCGACGCCGGCGACCGTCCGGCATGGGCAGGCAAGGTGTCCCCCCTTTTCTTGTAGCACGGTGCCGACTCATCCTCTCCTCTTTTCAAATTACTCCCAAAATTTGAATAAAAGATGAAAAAATTCCAAAAATACAGATTGCTCCAAATTTCATGCTCTACAACTTTCATTTAGAAAGTTTTGTCAGATTTCAAATGGTTTTGAATTTGAATTTCAAATTCAAAAAAGAGGGCAAAACCTTAATTTTAAGGATTTCAAAATTACTTTGGATTTTTGAATAAAAGATGAAAATCTTCAAAAATAAAAGTTGTTCCCTTTCTCCAGATCTACAACTTTCATTTAGAAAGTTTTTCATGAAACCAAATAATTTTTTGAATTGGAGTTTAAAACTCAAAAGGGGACACTTTTTAGGTTTAAAGAACTTTTGAAATAATTTAAAATTTTATTCAAAAACTTAAAAAACTTTATATACCAAAGTTGTAGAGCTCAAAGAGATGCACAAACTGTATTTTTGGAGTTTTCCCAAATTTTGAATATTTTGAGGTGAAATTTAGAAAAGGGATAAAAGGCTTTTGAATTTAAGCTTTTGAAGAGGAATTTCAAATTGGAATTTTGGGCAATTAATTAATGATGTTGTGGAACTTTTTCAAACCCAACCAATAGCATACTTTCAAAGTACAAACTTCATACTTTGAAATGGTACCATTGGTTAGCAACTTTTATTTAGAAAATCAATTATGGTTAACTCACCAAAATTGAAAATGAAATTCGAATTCCAACACTTAACCACTAGGGTTAGGGTTTGGGATTCAGATTCGAATTCAACTTTGGTTCTCTCTTTTGCATCATTTGAATTGTAAAAACACGGTTAGGGTGTGAGTCGAGGGGTTAGCCAAGCACTTGCAAACATCAAAGTTGATTTTAGTTGGTTGCTTTTATAAAAGTAAAATTGTGAGTGGAATTTAATGACTTGCACATATGATATAAAAAGAGCACAACCAACACCCTAGAATTGTAAACTCATTTTAGTTGTTTGAATTAATGTTCTCTAATTATGAATGCTCATGCAATGATGATGATGACATGGCAGGTTTAGGCTAACGTAACACCAGGGGTGTTACATCTTATGTCGTCCTAAGGACTAAGGGGGTCTAGATATCCTTGATTTAAAATTGCAAAATAAATGCTTACTAGCCAAATGGTTGGTTAATTTACTCAACACAGATGGCATGTGGCGATCATTGTTAAGGAATAAATACCTAAGATCAAAATCACTTACTCAAGTGACAGCCAAACCTAATGACTCTCATTTTTTGAGAGGCCTCATGCATATCAAAGATGAGGTGTTGGCTAATGGTTCCTTCCATATCAAAGATGGGACCAGTACGAGGTTCTGGGATGATACATGGGTAGGAGATAAGCCTCTAAAAGTTAAATATCCTTCGTTGTACAATATAGTGCGTGATCCTCACGCAACTGTATCCAAAGTAATGGCCACAAGCCCACTTAATATCTCTTTTAGGAGGGCTTTAGTGGATAATAAACTTATAGAGTGACTTAATCCAGTAGCAAGGATATCAAATGTTCAATTGGTGGAAAGTTCAGATTACTTTAAGTGGGGCTTAACAAAATGCAGGTTATTCTCTGTTTCGCTCAATGTATCTCCACCTCATTGATTCACAACCACCTTTTCATTATAAGAAGATTTGGAAGATAAAAATTCCTCTAAAAATTAAAATCTTTCTTTAGTTCCTACAAGGGGTGTCACCCTAACTAAAGACAACCTCGCTAGGAAAAACTGGAGAGGAGGCCAGAAATGTGTCAATTGCAATAGGAATGAGACCATCCAACACTTATTCCTTGATTGCCCTTGTGCAAAAATGATATGGAGGATTATCTTCTTTGCTACTGGTCTTAACCAACCGAGATCTATCAGCCATATGTTTGGTAACTGGCTCATGAATCAGCATAGGAGGGTCAAAAGCTTGATCTGGGTTGGGGTGGCTGCTTTTTGCTGGGCTATCTGGAGATGCAGGAATGATGTTATTTTAACAAAATAAGAACTAACTTTATCATGCAGGTTATTTTCAGGGGAGCGTACTGGCTACGCTTCTGGGCTCAGCAGCAGCGTGAAGAGCAAGCCAAGGACGCCCTCTCAGTGATGAGCAAGAAATTAGAGATGATTGCTTTAGAGATTTCGAATAGAGAGTGGAAGCATTTATACCGTTTGGTTTAATGTCCTGGTCTATGTTTAAGACCCGTGTTTTCTTTCTTTTGGTGATCCATGACTCTGTAATAATTAGATGTGTACATTTAAGGATGTAGAGGCCGGATATTTTTATCCTTTATCTGAAAAAAACTTCCATCAGTACATATCAGTACTGATCACAAGTACATACTACATAGCTGAATGCATGCGGCTCCGAAAACGCAGCGAGTTTTGTTTGTTGGTTCCCCATTTTTGCCCTGTAGGCAGCCTATTTGTATGCTGATGGATCCCATCAAGATGGGGATTCGTTAAGTTGGCTTTTGCCAAACGTCGCAAAATCCTATTCCTAGCTTTTGGCAGAAATAACTGGTCCACTATATATAGATTTGGATCTTTCATGCTTCTGGACCGTCCCAACATAGTAGCTGGTCCGCTCTTTTAGTTAGTTCTGAGCCCATGTACGTAGCTGACTAGCTCTTCCATCTTGTACGTGATCGTCTGCCAAACGAGCTAGTTACGGAGTAGAGATGTGTACTGGTGCTATACGCCCAACTCCAGGTACGAGTTATGTTATGACACGACGACACCTACATGAACTGTGCTAAAATACGTCCATTTGGCTTTCATGCATGATGTGCCTGCACTGGCAGACAGTAGAGAGGTTCTTAACCTAACCACCTCTAAGATGCGTTTTTGTTTGCCAATTTGCCTTATGACCATGCAGCTTCGGCAGTGACAATTATAAAAATTGTAATTTGTATCTCTTTTTGTTCTCTCTTTCTTCTACTGGTATAAATTCGGCAAATCTCTTGAGGACCTTTCGAGAAAAATCAATAACAAAACTGGTATGGCGCATGATTTCGGTAACTAGGCAAAATGAAGCTAGTGATGATAAGCATATGGTTCCAATCAAAACGTGTGTACTACTACTATACCAGTGATAAGCAAAATGACAATAATAATGTGAATATGATTGAGCCGTCATGCACGGGCACTAAAAATGGGACCACATGCCCAAGCAAGAATTGCTCGTTCAAATCAAACCTGTGTGTCTCTCTGAACGTGTCCAGAAGCCATGCCAGAGCAACTGTACCTCCAAGCTCGCCGTTTCTTTCCATCTGTGTAATTAGTTTTTTATTTTATTCACATTTGATACTCCATATATATACCGTAAAAGGGAGTATAAATTTTTGCCCAAAATTTTTTGGGGAACTGAACGCAGCCTTAAGCACGATGGGCAGGCAGTGAGGAAGGGCGAGCCGGAGAGGTGCCTCCTGAGCTGCGAAGCAGTTTCAGTTTGTCTTCACTTTGAGGCAAGAAGGCAGGCGTTGTGCTGAGGCCGGGCGACAGGGATTCAGAGAATTCAGACCAGCGATATCGGAACGCCGCTAGCTGTCTCAGTCAAGCGAAAAAGCAGAGGCGAGAGGCCTCTGTACATGTTGCAGGAGTGGTACATTCAGATCAGTGTTTTTACGGATCAGAGAGAACACGTTCAGAGAGAGAGAGAGAGAGAGAGAGAGAGAGAGAGAGAGAGAGAGAGAGCGCATTCCGCATTGGATTGGAGGAGAGAAGAACAGAGAAGGGACGACCGGACGACATCGACATGGAGACTGCAGGAGGCGGCCGCGGCCTGGGACATGCGATGCATGCATGCTCTGGGCCGGCGGGCACGGCGGGGCCTGGCCTAGTAGATGTGGGATTCGATTCTCCTACACAGTGTCCCCTAACCAATTGCTGTGCCGGGGCTTGCTTGGCAGCCATGGCTAGCTAGCTAGCTATCGTCTACTAGTATCGACCAGCTCGCTGCTTCTGCAAGAGCCCGGAATGCAGCCTTCACGTATGCAAGCAAGTGTGGTGCATGGGGTTTGTGGAGAGAGAGAGAGAGAGGAGAATCAGACGATCGCCGCTGCCTCCCACGCATGCATCTGTCCATCCTCCAGTACGTGCTGTGAAATACTCCCTCCGTCCCATAGAGTTTGTCACTAGAAAAACGTGTTTGTGAGAGGGGCACGATTTTTCTAACGACAAACTCTATGAAACGGAGAAAGTACACTATACGTACGGTGCCAAGGGAGAGAAAGGAAGTGTATATTAGCCTGCACAGGAGAAGAGAGAGCGAGAAGAGAGAGAAGAGAGAGAGAGAACTGAGGCTACTCCGTATTATCTACGGGTAGACTACTAGGGTGCCATCGTCTGCCATGTCGATTGTCGAAGCAGCGGCAGCAGCAGCAATGCATGCAGCATGGTGTGGTGGTGTCCTCGATCGGAACACGCATGCAATATTCCCGTCGTCCGTCTCGATGCATGCCGGACCGCATCGGGAGAAGCTTGTTTTTATCCCCTCTCTCTCTCTTTTGGTAACCGTTGTCTGTTTCTCCTCCCAGACCTTGTGAGATCACCAGTTTGCTGTCGGGCTAGCCCCATTTTTATTATTATTACTGCTATTGTCCAGGTTAGAAGACACGTACTCCCTCCATGTTGGTAATAAGTCGTTTAGGACAACGACACGGTCTCCAAAGTCTAACTTTGACTTCATATTATTTTAAAAATATTCATCACAAAGTAATATATTTATACTTTTATGAAAGTATTTTTCAAGACAAATCTATTCATATATTTTTTACATTTCCAAGCATAATAATTTAAAAGTTATTTATGATTTATGTTCCCAATGTTTGACCAAAACCTTGTCCAAAACGACTTGTATTTCCTATACGGAGGGAGTACGTGCTACTGCATCGTGTTTTTCTTGTTTGTTTGCACTTTTGAAAAAACTTTGTTCATTTATTGTAGTTGTTGGAACTCGATCCCTCTAGGGTCTTTATTCATTTACTGTAGTAAGATCCATCGGTCGCCACTTGCCAAACGGTAACCCTCTAATCTGCGTTGGAACTTTAGGAAGTATGTTCTTGATAACCAAACCTTACTTCACGATCATTATAGCCCTGTTTTAACTTATTAGGAGCTCTTGAATCTCAGTTTTGGAACATTTTAAAATAAAAAAGAAAAGAAACTCCCACGTCACAAGCCCAAGAGCTAACTTTGGAAAGCTTCTGTCTTATGGCCTGCGGGAGCTTTTTGACTTTTGAAAGGTTCCAAAATTGATGTCGAAAAACTCCAAAAAGCCCAAATAAACAAGCCGAACCACTAAAAATTCACACCACTTGCTGCCAACTTCCTCGATCATCAAGGCATCCTCCGTTATAGAGCTTCTCCATGAAGAAAAAGGGTTTCCTCATTCCCCTTCACATCAAAGTTGTCGTGTCCTCAACCCACTCCAAATTCGGAAGATTTCATCAATACTTTCCTCTGGCTCATCAAAATTATAAGGGCATACTCCCTTCGTCCCGTGGAGTTTGTCACTAGAAAAGCGTGTTTGTGAGAGGCGGCACGTATTTTTAACGACAAACTCTATGGGACGGAGGGAGTAGAAACCTAATCTCTCAGACCTTTCAAGATCAAAAGCTTAACACTCACAAAAGATGAACCAGAGTTTATCTTTGTGCCCTAGATTTGATCAATATGCACTTGAGTTGGAATGTATATTCACTCGCTCTAGTTTCTTGCAACCATGCTGATGATGGGAACGAGCGTGCTCAATCTTCCGTTAGGTCAAGGCAACTCTCGATTTGATGGAGGCGGTGGAGGCTCACACACACGATCCCGTTTTAGACCACAGATATCCAAATCTTGTGATTGTAGCACCATGTTTCATCTGGTTATCAATCATGTTGGCTGATGTCGCCACAAAGGGTATTCCCCACCTATAAATCAATAATACAAAAAACAATCTGAGGTATTATAGATGAATGATTAAGATTACAACACTAGCACATAGTAGATTTTCCTAGGCAGGCAATATCAACTCACACAGATGGGCACACGGTCCGCCTCCATCATAACGCCTTTCTTAATGGGTAGGAACAAAGGCAGCACAATGTCCGTCTGCATAAACCAAATTCTAAAAATAAAAATTGGCCGAGCCCAACCTAGCCTGCATTGTCCTAGATTTGCCACCGCCGCCAGACATCCCCATGCGCGGGCACGCGGCCTCTTGGATCTGCCACTGGGGCCAAGAGAGTGAGGGAGGGAAAGAAGTATGCAGACGGGTGAGAAGGAGAGAGAGGTTGTGGTGGCTACAACCTAGGGTTTCATTTCTTTATATAGTTGAGAAGGTAAATGGGCTACAATAGACCTTAAGATGGTTACTGGATTGGTCACAATTAACGAAGATAGGCCAAACCTCATTTAAGGCCCACCTTTGTAAATGGATTTTATGAAATGGGTAGTTTTTATCACCTCCGTAAATCCATTTTGAGAGACGTCAATTTGTGACTGCCTCTGAAAATCCTCTGGCTTTTTAGGAGGCACTTTAATATTATGACCGCTTCCGTTAATAAAAACTAGATGTCTCCCAAAATCTTTTTTACAGTATTGAGAGTTGGAGTTCTACAAACAGATGCATATCAAAACTTTGAAGACAAATTAACCTGAGTAAATCCAAACCCTAATTTGGGCGACAACTAATGAATATGTAGTATTAGGGGCAGCCAAGACCCCTCGGCACGTCTCTAATGGAGTCTGAGACGATACACAATCCAACAGCTTAATTTCAACCTTCATATATGCCCGCACAAACCTCATCATCTTTGCCTCCAACAGCTCAATTTCAACCTTCATATATGCCCGCACAAATCTCATCATCGTCTTATTCAGTGTGCCTCCAATCAATGCAGAATAGGCAATATGTTGTCCTGACAAATCACTACAAAATAGAAGTCCTGGTGAAACTAGTTCCAGAACCTTAGATTTAGATCGAGGTGTATCTATCTCCTCAAAGTTGAAGGGGTTGCCCTGTCGTTCCTTCTTGACAGCTTCGATTTTGTAGCTTCGAGCCGACCAAGGAGTAATGGCTCAACCTAGAATA
>JADLZL010006421.1:0-13565 GCA_015844335.1 Chrysopogon serrulatus
TAGTCACTAGGAATCTAGGGTTACGTGTTCTCTCATTGATAGGCTGAGATATGTGCGTACCCTTGCTAGGTTTTTAGTACCGTTGATATGCGCATGCGAGCCCGGTCGATGGCAACTTGCCAAAAATATGCCAAGTCATTTTGCCAAAGCTGTTGGAGGGTAGATTTTTCTAGTTTTACCATAAGGATAGCAAATGCTCTTGCTAAATTCATGGGAGATGCTTACAGCCAGAGTGAGATCACAAACACGAAATAAAATAGTAAACTAGCTATGTCTAAAAACTGCGTAGAAGCAGAAAGCTCCAGAAAAAGTCTTGTGGGTGTTTTTATTTTTACCAAATTTCAAATAACAAACTATTGGAGAGGAGTTGTATTTGGCATATGTGTTTTTGGAAGTTGGGGAGAAAACATAAGATTTGCCAAGTGAAATATAGCAAACTCTTAGAGATGGTCTGTTTGGGTCCCCCTCCAAATGGTGTCAAGAATCTACTCAAATTTTTTTGATCGATATACCGAGCGAAAAGTTATGCACATTTTAAGGAAGGTACCTCAAGTTTTGTTTTTCAGAAGAGAACAGCGGCGGCGTGGGAGCAAAAGCATCCCTAAACTCCAACACGATCACGTATGCGCGGATGATGTAGGAGCGCTGCGATGCACATGACGAAATAACAGGCCAAGTGCCTAAACTCCAACACCGATCGGAATGGATTGCCCACGCGAACATCATGTCGCTTGCTCTACACGCGCTGTCTCTCTCTCTCTCTCTCTCCACCCTCCGCGAGGCTTGCCAAGCTTTCAATTTTTGAACTTCCGATCCGAGCCGATCCCCATCCACACTTCCTAGTTTCTAGCCGCTTTCACTCTGCGGTGAAAGAGCTCTGCTAGCGGCGGTGGGACCGTGTGGCTGATCAGCGGTGTGCGCCCCATCCCCCGCACCACCCACGAAAGCACTGGAGCATCGCCAAATCCCCTGCATGGCGCTCTCATCGCCTACGCACGACTTACCCCTACCTAAATTTTGTCCCCATCCCCGCCAACACCACTGGCCTTCCTCTCGTAATCGACTGAAACAACCCGCTTTTTCCTCGATGGTGTCACGCTGCACACAATGCAATGGCCTCGGCGGCTCATCACCATCATCGACAAATCGTTGATCAAAGTGCGATACAAATGAATAATTAACTTAGAGAGTACAAGTAGTAAGATTGTGGTACTTTTATTACATCGCCAACAAGGCGGAATCACACTCACACACACATATGGAAAAGCATATAGGTAAAAGCGGATCGACACGTCATCCACTTGCGAAAGCACGAGACACCTACTCCCTCCTCATCATCCTCGCTGGCCTCCCCACTCGATGTTCTCCCCGAACCACAATGTATCGGGCACGATTTGTACGGCCACTAATCCTGCACCCATATATGAATGAAGCTTGCTATGTGAATAAGTGGGATGCAAGGTAGTCAAAAGGACCTATTTAGGGCTCTTGGTTTCCTATGCAACATAATTAAATAGTATTTGTCAAGTTTTTAACCCATTTATATCCATAAACCTCCCCCATCCATCCCATCCATAACCATCCACACATCACACCACACACTCACTTTCTCAGCTCGACGAGGAAGACTCCCGCTTCTTCCTTGTCTCCAACGGCCCAAGGCCGGAACCACCACACCCAGGGGGAGAGAAGAGAAATGGACTCCACTCACTATATCGAACGTATGGTAACTCCCACGGGAATGTCCATGACCGGGACACGGCTATACGTATAGATCATCAACTCTCCGCAGAGCGTGTACACTGAACCACAAGATCTCCATCATCGGTGATGCGCCGGCTTTAGGGATTCCGAGCCCGTTGCCTAACTCAGCCCAAAGCCACTCTGCCACTCAGCCTGGGCACCCTTGAGTCCACCGCACGTTGAGACTGCGGAGAAGTGTGCCGGATCCTAGGGGGGCATCGCCTGCCCTCGGGAGGGTGTGGGTCTCGACAACTGAACCTCCCTACACTATCACCTACCAACCTAGTAGTAGTGGCAAATTTAGCCGTCAATTCATTTCCCGCCCATCGGGAATGAGTGTAGTGTGTACGAGAAAGTCCCATGAACCCTAGGTTCCTAATTAATCAAGCCCTTAAGAGGATTTTGGGGATGATATTATCTTCACAGGGCCCAAAGGCCCCACGCCTCGGACGGCACCTCCCGCCTCCGTGATTCGCACCACAAAGGCACTCCTCCCCGAACCTTCTCCCAAAACCTTACCCGCCGCAGGTATTCTCACATGGGAGTGCCCCATCACACTCCCCAAAGATGGCTTGTCCTCGCGACTTGCCCCCATCCCGCCCGGTCGACACAACCCTCACTACACACCCAAGACTCGCGCCAAGATCTCTCCCAAAGTCGGGGTTTCCACATCTTCGCGGCTACGTGCCTCTTTAGCCACCACAAATATGATACATTAACAAGAAAGATAGTAATAAGTGAGTAGCATCAAGATATACATGATAAGCGAAGTCTAATCCCTAACCAATGGGTATGCAGGATCGTTTTACTGACAAGGCATAGGTCAATCAATCAATCTACCATGCATCCTATCAACAACGCTAGCAACAAGTAATAGGCTTAGCATTTCTAGTTATTGCATGTCTAGATAGGAGCTAAGAGGTTGGGTGGGACGTGGCACCTGCTTGCCCGGGTCGCCCCCTCAGTCCTCGGTGTACTGCAGTCGTCTCCTTGCCTCGGTCGTGGCTCTCTTTGTCTCTGAAAAGCGTGACATAATACTGCGTTTAGCGGTTCATAGAGGTGCACAAAGAAGCAACTGAACCGAAAGAAGCAAATGCACTCATGGATAAGCCTGACAGAGCTCATTTTAGAAAAATTTGGACAGCGGTTTCCTATTTTCGGAGTTAAAAATGGATTTTCTCTAATTTCCAAAGATTTATTCAGCTTTTGAAAAAGGAAAAGACATTTTATTATTTTTGGAAACAGTGGTGACACGTGGCGGCTCTGATTGGCCGGGCTTTGACTGGATCAGCAGCGAGGTGGGACCAGGTCAACTGCCAACGCTGACCTATTAATCCGGCAACGCACGGCTCTGTGGGCCTAGGCGGGCCGGACTGTACGGGTTACCGGCCCTATTACCTGTCGACTTTGGGGCTAGCCACGCGGGCGTGCTTGGGCCTCTCCTCGGCCGCGGGTCTGGCTGTGGGCCGGTGCATCGTGGTCCGGTGTGGGAGGTGCACCGTGAAACTGCTGGCTACCTGCGGACCGTGGCCCACCCACTCCTTTTCTCCTCTTCGTCCACCGTGAGTCGGCTCACAGGCCTGCGTGCCTCTTCCTCCTCTCCTTCATTCTTCTGGCCGAGTAGAGCTGCCGGGCGTGAGCCAAGCCAAGGTTTCCTCCGGGTGGCCTCAGCTGCTGTCTGGGGCTCGCTAGCTCCCAGCACGGCTGTGCATCCATGGGTGAAAAGGAGCGGATTGGCTCCCTAGGCGGCCGGCAGCATGGGCGCGTGGCGGCTGCGTCGGCGTTCTGGGCGACGGCTGGCCCCTGCCCCGCACGTGCGTGAAGGTGCGCCTAGGGGCACCTCGTCCGAGTCCCCGGGTGCTCGGGAAACCTTGTCAAACGCCTCAAAGAGGCGACGGTGTAGGCTCCCTAGTGGCTGGTCAGCGACGGCTGGGCGCCGGCGGCCATGCGCGGACGTAAGTGGACGCGGCCGGGTGCAAAAAGGGCCAAGTGGAGCCTCACTCCCGCAATTGGAGTCTGGTCGTGGACCTGAGCCAGTGGCCCGATGACCGCTAGTAGCTCTGGGCGTGAGTCCAGCTGCGTGCCCGAGCGCTCGGCCGAGCTCCGGTGACGCATGGTCACCGCGGGCGTGACCTAAGCCGGGGTTTTTCCTGGCCTAACGGCTAGGCGGCTAGGGCGCTATGGCGGCGAGCGAGGCTCGCCGCCCATCGCTGGCGCCTACGGGGGTTGAAGTGCGTCTGAACGGCCGCGCCATGGCCGTGCTCGGCCATGGCGTGGCGCGCTTCGAGTGCGTGGAAGCGCACGGTGTCCTCGAGCCGTGGCGGCTCTGAGCGAGACCCGGTGGCGCTGTGAACACGTGGCGGGCGTGGGTCATAGCGTGCGCGTGCTGCGTAGAGCGCTGAGGCGTTGGGTTTGCCCGCCCGCGACGCGACGCTCTCAGCGGCGGCTGCCGCGACGCGGCGGTGGCGCTGACGGCGTACGCCGGCGCGTTACCCCGAGCCGCGGTGGCTCGGGCAGGGTTTCACGGCGCGCGCTGCACGCGGCGCAGTGCGTGCGTGCGGCGGCGTGCGTGTGCGCTGCCGTGTTCCCAAGGCATGGCCTTTGAGCGCTCAGCGGCTTGCAGGGCGGCGCCGCTGGCCGTGGAAGAAGGCGTAACAAGACGGCGGGCGCGTGGGGTGCTCACCGCCGGTGCCGGTGATGAAAGGATGGTGGTGCGACGGTGATTCGGCGTGGTGAACCGGGCCGCAGGTAGAGCCGCGACATCGACGTAGCCGATCGGGCGCCGCTTTGCGCTCTGCTCCGGCTGGGGTGGCAGCAGCTCCGGCAGCGGGCTTCCGGCGCGACGGCTTTCTCCCCGCAGGCCGCTTCCTTCACGGCCCTCCCTCGGTGCGCGTGTGAAGCGTGATTGGTGCCACCAAGCGGGCGGCGGGGTGCGGAGGGGAGGCTAGGCACCCGAGGCGCCTTACTTTATAGGTGAGCGGCGGCCATGGAAGGCGACTGACGCACGCACGTGTTCCTGTGGGTACGTGGAGGCAATCCGAGGGGCGCTAGGCTAGGGTTTTAGGGGCATGGAGTGGTAAGCTAAGGCGCTGGGCGCCCCAATTTTAGAGCTGCGCCTCAAAAGTGGAAGGCCGGGTGTTCTGCGGTGGGCGCTATCATGGCGGGCCCGCTGAAGCTCGGCTTTGTCGCAGGTGTCAAGGCCGGGCGTGGGAAGGGCGGACGGGCGAGCATCCGTAAGGCGAGGCGGTTTGAACAAGGACGATGGCCGTCATGCGACAAGGCTGCGGAGAAGAGAAAACAGAGAGGTGCGGGATGACAGTCATGGGTCCACCATCACCAGAGAGGGAAAGGAAGGCGCGGGTGCTTCTGGCCGCTGGCCATGCCTCATTAATACAAGGTGAAGGAAAAAAGAGGAAGGAGTGATAATTGGTCGTTTTGTAGTTGGGCTTCTGTCAAGCTTGGTCGGTTTTCTCCCTTCCTTCTCCCTTTCTTTTTCCTACTTTTCCATTTGCTAACCATTTGTATTATATACATGTATATACCCATGTAGGTGCATCCATGCAATACATACATGTCGGTGGGCCCACATAAGGTATCCTAGGGTTTGGCTCAAGGTGGTTTCTTGCTGTACACATGTCACCAAGAGTTAAATATTTATTAATTGCTTAGCAACACATAAATCCATCCATACACTAGTATGAAAAGAAAAGAAAGGAGAACATGCCATGTATCTAAGCATAGAGCTAATGCAACTTGCTAAGGAAGGTTCACCTATATGACACTACCAAGCATACAGTTAGTTTTGAAAAAAAATTTTGAAAGTTGAGATTTTTGGATACTAATAGGTTAACAGGATGTTACGTGACTCTTTACTTACGAATCCGCGCCCCGAGATCTCGTAATAGCGCATCTTTTCGAAGAGGTAGGGGTAGAGCATACCGGAGTTGAATCCCCTTCCTCCCACGTGGCTTCCCTTTCAAGGTGGTTGCTAATCGAACCTTGCACATGGGGATTGTGGTGCTCGAAGTCTCCCTTTGGTTGCTCGATCCAGACACATGTGGGGTGCTCCTTGTACTGGTTTGCCCTTGAGATCCGTGGATATCCGTGGGCACCCATTGATCGTGCACCTTTAGACATTTATGGAGTTGGGACACGGAATACGGGGTGTACTCTCATCACCCTCCTGCATGCCTCAAGCTTGTAAGCCAACTTGCCAACTCTTCACTGATCCTCAGAGGGGCCGCCTGGGGGCTAGTTTCCCCCTCACATGGAATTGCTGGTGTCCTCAAGCTGGGGACACCTTGGAGAGACGAGTCCCCTCTTCGAACCCGAGTCTCGCCCTTCGCTTATCCGCATAGCTCTTTGTCCGCTTTGAGCGATCTTTAGGTTCTCCCAAGTGACTTGAGCAACTCCTTCCTCTCGCTTCTTGAATTTTGGCTGGTCCGAAGAATGACCTTCTCCCACCTCGACCACATCGGGTCCGAGCATTTCTTCCATAAAGCGCCTTTAAAAGGAGACATCCCAATGCTGGATTGTAGCCGTTGTTATAGGGAATTCTCGCACGCGATGTATTTCTCCCCGCTCTTTTCCATACTTGAGCACACACGCCTCAACATGTCCTCCAAGATTTGGGTCTACCTCTCAGCCTCCGGGTCCGTGGGTCCCAGGGTGGTAAGCAAAGCACCGTAGTTGAGTTGGGTGCCAATTGCCTTGTGAAGGCTCTTCTAGAATTGAGATGTTTAACCGCCTCTGCTCGATATGATACTTTGGGGCTCCATGCAACCTCGTGGATATGGTCAACATATAGGTCGTTTTAGCGGTCCGTTTAACAATGGCCTAATCGAACAAAGTGTGCCACCTTGGTTAAACGGTCGACTATGACTTAGATCTAATCATGCCCCCTTTGGGGGAAGGTAGTCCAACTATGAAATCCATGGAGATGCTCCCCACTTCCAAAGCTGGTACATCAAGCTAGCCTCAAAGTAGTCTTGGTGGTCGCTTGAAGGTATTGCATATATCACATCTTGCCACACATCCCCGCAGAATGTTCTTTCATGCCTCTCCACCGTAAAAGCTCCTCTTGACATCTTGTGCTCCCCTCGGATGTATGCGTAACTTGGAGTCATGCCCTTCCGGCTGCACTTTTCGTCGAAGCTTATCGCCTAGGGGCATGACAATGCCTTATACATGATTGTACCTTTGCCCGCTTCTCTCGAACCCGTGATACTTGCCTTATCCTCATGAGCTCCTTTGAAACTCGTAATCTTGGGGCAGTCTTTTGGGCCTTGGGCGGATCCTTTCTCCAAGATTACACCGCACTCCTCGTAAGGTTCATCCGACTCCCAAGACTTCTTCTAGCCGGAGTTTCTCCATCTCACCTATTATAGCTCGTGGGGGGTGGCACTAGTCCTGGGAGGTGGTGGCAATAGTTTTGCGGCCGCATGCCCGCGGATTACATTAGACTTCCTGATGATAGTGGATCTCCGTGTTGTAGTCCTTGATTAACCCCTAGCCATCTTCGCTACTGCCTCATGTTCAGATCTTCCTCGAAAGTGAAGAAGTACTTCAAACTCTTGTGATCGGTGTAAATGTCACACTTGTTGCCAATCAAGTAGTGCCTCCTGCATCTTCAAAAGCGTGTACAACCGCTGCAAGCTCAAGATCATGTGTGGCCGGATAGCGTTTTGCTCGTGTTGCTTCACCGCCGGAGGCATAAGCGATCACTTTCCCTTTTGGTATAAGGAGACACCCCCTGCATCATGGCCGAAGCACGCAGATCACGGTCCCGATTTAATATTTGGGCAAGGCTAGCACGGGTGGTGGTAGCTTTCTCCCTTCGTGAGTCCGAAAAGCTTCTCTCACACCTGCAGTCCATTCAAACTCATTGGTCTTTTTCAAGAGATTGGTCATGGGTCTTGTAATTTTGAGAAGTTCTCGATGAAGCGGCGTAGTAGCCCGCTAAAACCAAGAAAAACTCCCGAATGTCACCACGCGTGGCCGCCCCATGCCTCATCCTGCCTGAACCTAACGCCACTCCATCTCGCGGTAAGCACATGTCCTAGAAATGCAACTTCTTCGAGCCGTAATCACATTTGTCGAACTTCTTGGCGAGCCGATTCCCCGCCTTTAACTTCTCAAGCACCTGGCTCGATGTTGCTTGGTGGTCTCACCGGCCGAGTAGACGAAGTATGTCATATCAATGAACACGACGATGAACTTGTCTAACCTGGCCCATGAACACCTTGTTCATCAAGTGTCATGAAGTAGGCTCTGGCATTAGTGAGCCTCCAACGACAACTACCGCGGAACTCATACGCCTGCAACGGTGACAAAGGTCGCCTTTGGGTATATCTTCGCCGGACTTTATCCGGTGGTACCGGACGGAGGTCAATCTTGAGAAGAACTTGCATTCCTCAACCGATCAAGCAAGTCATCGATCCTGGCGTAGGGTACTTGTTTTTGACAAGTCACGGCATTCAAAGTTCCCGTGAGTCTATGCACATCCTCATCGAGCCATCCTTCTTCTTATCAGATTCGAGATCCCCAAGGGGAAGCACTAAGCCTGATAAAAATTTTTGTCGAAAGCTCCTTAAGTCGCTTGAGCTCCTCCAAATTATTGACCGACGCGGTAGGGTCGCTTTGGGCAATCGGACCTGCATCGTGCGTAAGGTCGATCACGAACTCAAATCACTTTATTCGGGTGGCATTCTCGCAACTCGAAACACATCCCGATACTCACATAATTGGCTGGTGCACGTTTCCTCCCCGGTTTGGGGCCTCTAGGGCAATACAACATGGAGACCGCTTTTGCCGTGGTTTGTCTCACACCCAATCACATGACCCTTGGGATGGGTAAACTCTTACATACCCGGTGAGCATGAGATCACCCCTTTGTGTGGGTTAACCAATCCATCCCCAAGATGACATCTAGACCATTAGAAGGAAGAAGGGTGAGGTTGGCTAGAAAAGGGTGACCCCTCGATGTTTATTCTCTCACCCCCGACACTTGTGTGTACACCCCAAGTTTCCCAAGGGGGAACTTGTTATAACAGCTCCCCCGTCGTGGAGTGGGACGGCACGCATTCTCCTCGCAAACTTAGATGATATGTATGAGCATGTAGCACTGGGGACCAAAAAGCACCGAAGCCTTAGCCCGTTAACCATGAACATACCGCATACACCACGTCGTGGGCGGCCCCTGGCGTCCTCGCCGTGGAGGTGAGTCGCGCCGCGCGGTGGCTCCCGCACTCCGGTGGGGCCGCTCGACGGGCGGTTTCCGGCCGAGCCGCCGGTGTAGCAGCCAGCCTTCCCGCTAAGGGGCCGAGAATCTTGTGGTGCCGGGTTGCCATACACCGGCAAGTGAAAGGGATGCCGCCCGCGGGGGGTAGACGGGCAGCCTTCCACGTGCTCGCGGGGTCTTCCATGCGCCGCACTCGAGGTGGCGGGGGTAGTTGGTGGAGTAGGTACCACCACCCCGGCTCACGGTAGGCGCACTGGGCTGGAAGCGGGTGTGGAGGTGAGGGCAGCTCCTCCACGCCGACCTCGTAGCAGTAGGTGCGAGAAGACCCCTCGGCATCTCTTGTTCTTTCCTTCGACGTGTCAGCCTCCAAGCGATCCTTCTCGATCTCCAGCAAGCTTGTTCATCATCTGGGCTGGAGGGTGTGGCAAAATGTGCCCGGAGAGAGACAGCTTGATGCGAGTGTTGAGGCCCTTCTGAAAAAGTACATCTTCTTCTTCTCCGTGTCGGGTGTCGCCGGGGCATACCGCATCATGGGAGGTGAAGCGGGGTTGCCGCATTCCCTCGATCTTCCCCTGGGACCCCCCGCCGATGTTGCGGAATTCCTCCACCTTGGCGTCCATCACCCCCCTCCGGCACGTGGTACTCAACGAAGGCCCCCCGAACTCCTCCCGTGTGATGTGCGGGTCTCAAGGCATGTCGCAGTAAGCTGTCCCACCACGCACGCAGTGTGCTCTCCGACGAGCCGGGGTGTGCGGGCGATGGTCACACACTGGGTCCGTGCGTGGTGAGGTCGAGGTTCTTCACGATCTCCTTGAGCTGGCCGAGAGGGCTTAATGGGGTCGGCGGAGTTGTCGGCTGGGTCGGTGGCCCTTTAGTAAAGCCCCTCAAGCTTGCGCTGAAGTCGTTGAGGAGGCCTCCTGGCGGCGGCGACTCCCGCCTGTGGTCTCCAATAGCCTGGGTCGGGCGCCGCATGACCTCGCCTAAGAGCTGGGGCGCGGCGGAGGGAGGCGGCGGTGGCGGTGGAGCGGCGCCCGACCGGGGTGGGTCAGGGACAGCACCTCCAGCTGGTGCGGGCCGTGGCACTCGCTCTCCTCAAGGACGTTTCTCCACACAACCCGGCCCCCTCCTCGGTTTATCGAACGTGTCCGACGCGGCGGTGCCACGACGGCCACGCCCGCGACCACGCCCACGACTTTCGAACTGCCGGCATCGGCTGTCGCGGGCGGTTCAGCGCGGTTAGAGCGGTGGAGGGACATCTCAGAGGGGGGTTGATTAAAGATACCAAGTTTGCATTAAATTGAGTGGTTAGGTTGTTAGTCAATTTTTGAAAATGCTAATAGTACACTCAATCAAAGAAGCATAAAAGATCCGTAAAATCTGCATAGAATCCAAGTATCCATTACATTCGTTTTATTACATGGCGATGTTCTAGCAGCCTAATACGCTTAGAAGACTCGAGAAACGAAACGCAAGCAGTGTAGGCTCCAAAAAAGAGTGACAATTACTCTATCCTAGGTAGGTGAGACATGTCCCTGGTGCCACACAGGCAAACATGTAAGGATGCTAGCCTACACTACTAGAAGCATGGGCAGAACACCTAGGTGTCGTAGTGTGGGGTAGCCGGGAGAGAGTGGGGTGGCGGCCAAAAGCCCAAGGTGGTGCCGCCGAGCGTGTACGTGGTGGTGGTGCAGGGGTGGGAGGCGCAAATGCACTGCATAACCCACAGGAAGGAGGCCGGGCCGACTCCATCTAAGGAGTCCCAGCAGGTCCTGGGTGTGGCCGTGTCGGCGGCTCGGCAGTTGAGCAGCTCGTATGGGGCGGAAGTCTCGACGAAGGGCGGGCGACGGTACACGGCGGGCACCCCGCTGCACTGGTGGTACTCGTCGACGCCGCTTGTCCGGACCTCCTCCAGCCTTCTCCACACGATGAGCCGGTCGGGAGCGGCGCGCCGCTCTTCATGAGCTGCACTCCGGTGGAGCACGTTGTTCCGTGCATGGTCTACCTCCCCGAGTGATCCTCTTCTTCTTTCCACGCTTGACCTCGCTCAAAAGCCCCTGTAGCGGAGGTTGAAGTTCCCCGGTAGCGCCCCGCTCTCCCCCCGGGGCCTCCGTGGTACGAGCCAGGGTACTTCGAGCTCATGACGCGCTGCCGCCCAAGTAGTGGTCATGAGCCCAGTCCCTAACCGGGTCTCCTGAGGTTGGCGATCTCTCGAGTCGAGTTTCGTTTCTCCCTCGAGCATGGCCTCCTTGAGCGACGGCTCTCCTCTCCCACCAAATTGCCTCAGATTTAGAAGCTCGCCCCGCCCATCTCGGCGACGATGTCGCCGGGTCTTGAGCAGGAAACTCCTCAGCGGGCGTGTTCTCGGCCTCCAAGGTCGTTATGTAACGATCCCGGCGAGAGCGTAGTTGGAGGTCACGCCAGCATGCGACCAGCTGGTCCGACCGGCTCGACGACGCCGCTGAGCCTCGGGAAGGTCGGGCGCCGGGAGTCGGTGTCGGTCCCCGTAGCATGCGGCGGGGCCGCGGCGCAAGGAGCCGGGCGGAGTTGCGCACACTGCACGAGGGCCGTGGCGCGCAACGGGAACGCACATGTGGACGCGGGTGTCGACTCCAGCCCGTGAAGCCACACGGATGTGCGCCGCCTCACCGGGCAAGACTGATGGGAGATGGCAACGATGCCCCTCCCTCATGATGACGCATCGACCTGCCGGGATTAACCCCGAGGTCCGCAGCACTCGCGCAGCAGCCTTGGCGAACCCACCGTATCAAGTCCCGTTGGTTCTCAACTCGCTCGGCCTCCATAGCCGTGACGGTAAAAGGGCAACTTTAGATTTAGAGTATAAGATAAGCCATGCATAAAAAGATGCAAGGTCGGTAAATATAACCGAAGACAAAGAATTCACCCTATTCTATCGGCCATTTCTAGGGGGTCTCGGGTCCCACGGCAAGTATGGCTCGATACCAACCGAACAACCCGCTTTTCCTTGAAGGAAAGTCACAGTTTTTGTACAATAATGCAATGGCCTCAAGGGCTCATCACCATCATCGACAAATCATGGATCAAAGTGCGCATACAGCGGAATAATTAACTTAGAGAGTACAAGTAGTAAGATTTAGGTACTTTTATTACATCGCCAACAAGGCGGAATCACACTTTCACACACATATGGAAAAGCATAAGGTAGGTAGAAGCGGATCGACACGCCATCCACTTGCGCCAGCACGAGACACCTACTCCCTCCCTCGTCATCCTCGACGGTCTCCCCACCGATGTTCTCCCCCGAACCATATTGTATCAGTACGATTTGTGCTGGCCACTAATCTCACCCATATGAATGAAGCTTGCTATGTGAATAAGTGGATGCAAGGTAGTCAAAAGGACCTATTTAGGGCTCTTGGTTTCCTATGCAAGAACATAATTAAATAGTATTTGTCAAGTTTTTAACCCATTTATATCCATAAACCTCCCATCCATCCCATCCATAACCATCCACACATCACACACACACACTCACTCGGGCCGACGAGGAAGACTCCTCCCCTTTTCCGCCTCAACGCCTAAGGGCCGGAACTACCACACCCCTGGGGGAGAGAAGAGAAAGGGACTCCACCACTATATCGAACATATGGTAACTCGCTAGAATGTCCATGACCGACACGGCTATACGATAGATCATCAACTTCGGCAGAGCGTGTACACTGAAACCACAAGATCACCATCATCGGTGATGCGCCCGCCTAGGCCGATTCCGAGCCGGCCTAACTAGCCCAAAGCCACTCTACCACTCAGCCTGGGCACCCCGAGTCCACCGAACGAGACTGTGAGACGGTGTCGGATCCCGGGGGGCATCACGCTGTCTCAGGAGGGTGTGGGTGTCCCCGCACTTCCCCTACACTATCACCTACCAACCTAGTAGTAGTGGTGAGGGCCAGCTAGCCGCCAAGTCGCTTTCCCCGCCCATCAGGAACGAGGTGTGTGAGAAAGTCCCATGAACCCTAGGTTTTCGACCAACTAGCCTTAAGAGGACTGGACAGGATATCTTCACCTGCCCCTGCGTGCCTCGACGCACTTCCCAGCCTCGCGACTGCACTCACAAAGGCACTCCTCCCTAACCTTCTCCCAAAACTTTACCCGCCACAGGCCCTCATGGGTGTGCCCAGATCACACTCCCCCGGCATGGCTTGTCCGACTTGCCCCAGATCCTGCCTAGTCGAGACAACCCTCACTACACACCCAAGACTCACGCCAAGATTTCTCCCAAAGTCTCTAAGTTTACATCTTCTACACCACGTGCCTTAGCCACTCACAGCCATGATACATTAACAGTAAAGATAGTAATAAGTGAGTAGCATCAAGATATACATGATAAGCGCGAGTCTAATCCTAACAGCGGGTATGAGGGATCGGTTTCGACAAGGCATAGGCTGAATCAATCATCTACCATGCATCCTATCAACAATAAAGAAGCAACAAGTACTAGAGTTTAGCATTTCTAGTTATTGCATGTTCAGATAGGAGCCAAGAGGTTGGTGGGACGTGGCACTCCGCGGGCTCGCGTCGCTCGGTCCCTCTGTACACGTGC